>CABFWO010003946.1:22085-40170 GCA_902155825.1 Timema genevievae | reverse complement strand
GGGGGGGGGGGGAGATGATTTTTGCCCACCCAAAAATTGCCTAGGAGGCAAAAAAAATTCTCCCCGTCCACATTCTATTTGTGTGTGCAAAAATTTGTTGACAAATGTGTTATAGAATACATGTGTTTCTTGGTTTTTAATAATAATTTGTATTTTGAACAGTTTATGGAATCTTCCTTGTAGGATAGTCTAACCCTTGGAAGTTGCCTGATTCGTACATAGATAGCTGTAGTGTACGTTCGCGAGCAGCACAATCTCGAAGTGCCCGAAGTCGAACGCTGCTATTGAGTCCTATCAAGGTATCGAGTCAGACGTCGATACTCGATAGTATTAGTCTAACAATCACCCCGAGCGCTGAGGTCATTGTTCAAACTCCCACTATGAGAGCTTACGATTTATCCCACCTTATATTGTCTATGACGTGCAATATCCGAGTCAGTCAAGTTTCAGTTCTGTCGCTGTTGTGTCACGATTAATAGTATAAATAAATTATCAGTACGTTTATTTAGAATTTGTTTGTTATAATTTGCAAATTTCCGAGACAATGGACAAATTTGTGATTGTAAGTAAGATCAAGGAGGTGGAGGACAATCCAGATTCCGAAAACGGCACCAACCAGTGACTAATTGTTTCCTGTTAACATGTAAATATAGTTTAATACACACAGAGTAATGTTCACATAATACATATTTGTTTTATTTTTCACCTCACATCCTGTCATTCTATTAATCATGCCCCCCCAATAAAAAAATATCTGAGGTTGGCGCCACAGCATCCATTATTGTTTTCAGCCTGTGGCTTGGGTCAGGTTTTTATTCAAGCCATATATTTTCCACTGCTGGCTGGCTAGGCCTGTCGTAGCTTCATGTGCCTTATAATTTAACTTAAGGCTAGGACAAGCACAACATCCAGTCCCTATCAGTTAATTCAAAACTGTGAACATAACAGTGATAAATTTCTCGGCTATGCCAGGAATCGAACCCGTGAACATTAAACCCAGTAGACTGTGAACATAACAGTGATAAATTTCTCGGCTATGCCAGGAATCGAACCCGTGAACATTAAACCCAGTAGACGGTCAGGCTACCAACTGAGTTAAGGTGTTGGATTTAATTTAGCAGGGATATACAGCTTTAGAATCTTTTTTGTCTATTCTGATTCATCAGTGACTGTACTACCTGCATTTTATAGGAATGTGAGTGTAACTTATGAAAATTCCGTGAAACACTTCGTCTTGGCAGGTCCACTGCTGTAGCATACTTAACACTGATCTCCGTGTACTTTGAGTGAATACATTTAACACTCGATCGGTAATATATTCTGTACGAACATAGTTACCCGGTGGTTTTGTATCAACCACAGAATCTTCTTCTCGAAACGTCAATACCCACATAAGAATAAAGCTGCGAATTGGTGCATTGCGTCGATTAAACTGCCTTCGAAAGTCTTGGTGAGTAGCTGTATCAGTCTTTTTTTGGAGTGAATGGTTCTAATGCACCGGCACGGCCACTCAAAGGCCAACACTCTGTGGCGAACCAAATTCGCCAGATTGAGGCTATCATGTGGTATCATGCAGGCAGTGTTGCCAACCTATAGCGCCATATATTCCCATTTAAAAATAGTGAGGTATTTCTACTCATCCCTGTATAAGAGTTACCAATTGAAGAAAGGGTATAATAGTGATAACTCTTTGAAACTGTGGGGTGAGCTAAGGAATATAAACGTATATTATGTAAGGTATATATATTATTTACATATACAGAGTGATTTAAAAACAAAGTTCTGAGTTTTAACTACCTGACTTGATAGTTTGTGGAAAAGGGAAGCGTTTCTGAATAAGAGATTTAAAATTAAGATTCTTATTTCTTACTTGGATTCTTTGTTGAGATTTCCTATATATAAACTGAAGAAAGATCTACATACTGAGGTTTCTTCAGTTTATCTTGCTATCTACTTGATTTCTATGCTATATACATAATTTTTATATATATTTTTAATAATTATTGTTAGGGTTTTTATCCTCCATACACATTAGAAGGTAGAAATTATCTGGCTTAATCCCACTATGGCGTAGCTTAAAAGATTTGGCCATAATGACATCAGTTAAAGTAAGTCTGTTTGCTATCTCTTTAGTGTTAAGTGGAATGTACTATACATAGCTCTATGATGTGAACCAGCAAGAGAGCTAGACTAACCGACCGAGCGGCTGCCGGGGTTAGCGAAGACAGTGCCAACATTTGTGGACAAAGGATGTCATGTAATCAGCACAGCGAGTCTTCCGTCTTAATTTCAGTTTTATAATCAGAGCTCTCACTTTTTTATTCGAGTAGCTCCTCATTTGTTCTCACGAGGTTGAGTTTGACCTCGTTACTGACCCACTGCATTACAGATTGATTTTGGAGGCGCTGGGGATCGAACCCAGAACCTATTCTGGATCTGTAACCAGGATCTCTAACCACTATAGACCATAACAATTCCACTAAGTAATATGCATTACAAGTATTCATTAAACCATTAAATAATGATCGTAAACGAGAATTTGATTCTAAATTAATGGTTTGGAAATATTTAAATTATAATTAAAGCACTGAACGAAAATGTTTAAGACAGCACAATAATTGGACTTATCTTTAAAATGTGTCACTTAGTCATTTTTTTATATTTTTAACACAAGCTGTCCCATATCATAAATTCTACCAAATATCTTCGAAGTTCATAAAAATCAACAGGTCTGTAAAACATTCCCATTCCAAAAAACAAAATCCTTATAGTGGGGGCCTTCATGTGTAAGATATATTACCCTATCACTGACATAATAACATAAAATAAGATTATAAGACCCGAGCAACAAATGGCGTTGAAGAATGGACGGTAGCCAAAACAAGATTCAAAGATTAAGTGGACATTCTTTGGTTGAATTCAGATGAACTAGCCGAACCTTGTTAACTGAAAAAGAAATATGAAACCAAGCTACAGTATAATCTACTAAATAAGGAGAGATATTAATATTTTAACATATATTTGGAAAGTTGATGCAAGATAAATTAAAAAAACAATAAAACAAGTTTTTCTAAAGATTTATTTTCTTATTAGTAAGTATTTTTTCGTTTGATTATAATAACGGTCAGTGTATAAAAGCGGCTTTATGTAATTTTTTAAATTGAAAATTTGCACATGCCTACTCAGCTAACAGACTAGGTTTGAGTCCAGCGGTTAAGACTAAATAAAATAATTAGTATTTGTTTACGGGCTCATTAGAGTAACTCGACTAATTTGTGTGGTTGTTGATAGTCATGTTCTTTGTAATTTATGTTAGCTTGTAAGTAATGTGCCAGTATAGCTATTATTCTTAAATATAAGCAAAACATTCCTAAACAGATTATTAATTTAAAATTCTATTGTGATTTAGTGGAGGAATAATATTTTTATTTCAATGAAATAATTTATTTTTTTCATTGAGTCTTACTACCCATTATATTTAAGGGCAGTGTACCCACATTTTCGTAAGGGAACAGTAGGAAACCATTAACTAGGACATTCAAAACAGATATCCGCTTCACTGACACTTTAGTTTATTGTAAGAGTGATACCTTATTTAGCCTACACTTAAAAATTTAACCAAGGTATTTAACGTGCACTTTCTGAACAGACCTATTATATCAGCACACGAATTAAACTAATTTAAAATTTAGTACAGACACAACATCCAGGCCCTAGTCATTAATTCTTCACTGTGAAAGGGCAAACCCACATTTTACCAATGATAATTTTTTTGGCCAAGTCAGGAATCGATACTGAGAGTTTTAACTCAATAGACAGAAACGTTACCGACTGAGCTAAGATGTCGGACAGCTATGTAATAGACCATGGCCACAGATGAGCGGTTTATATTCATATTAATAACGCTAGTTGGGTCGGTAGGAACACGGTGTAATTTAAAGGAGATGTACCCGCATTTACGTGGAGGAAAAGTGTAACATAATTTAGGAAAAATCTTTTCCAATAAACCCAGCCAGGAAGTGAATCCAGATCTTCCAATCACCAACAAAACAAACTAGATGAGTTTAACGTTTAGTTTGACTGCCTTCCGATGTGGGTTGTGATCAAGTGTATTTTTGTTTTCTATTTGAGCTGCTAATTAATTTTTAGCTTTTCCTAGTCACCCTACCAAAGAGGAAGATAGTAATGATGTCCCCGAATAGGTTGGTCGAGTTTGACCAAAAACCAGTGTTCAAAATCATGCAGGGTAAGCCAAAGATTGAAACTCCAATCATTCCCCTGTTGAACGCTGTATTTCCTTAAATTTACGCCTCCTATCCTCTTTCCTAAAATTACATAACTTACTACACGTTGTTAAAACCATAAAATTGTTTCGAAAAGCAACATAAAATATCAAAATATATTTACTGATTGAATAGAAGTGAATATCAACAAGAAAATATTCGAATAAAAAATAAATAAAAGACAAGTTTATTTTTCCATCGTTTGAACTTCGACTAGAAATACATAAAATAATAACAATAGCATTAATAATAAAATATTGTGGTGTCACGACAACATGTAACATTTTATGATGTTGTTGCGGGCCGATGAACAATTGAAGTGCGGAGTTGTAGTCGTAGTGACACCCAGTTGGGGACGGTTTATGTTCGAGACCGGGAAACAGTACTTTATAGAGGTGTTACAATGAACAGATGAACGACCACAACAAAATTAATACTATCCTGTTTTTTGTTTTTTTAGTTTGCCAGACAGTTAATCAATATATCATAGACTAGCTGAAGCAGCCATTCTTCGAACGGATTAAATGACTGGACAAGTATATGATTCCTGGAAATAACTTTACTTTGTGCTTTTTGATAAGCCTGCAGGCTAAATAAAAATGATAGTTTGTTAGAATTCAACTCTCCGATTTGGTGAAATTTGGTAACGGAGGAGGGTCACTGAACATGAATTCCCTCAGGAGTACCATTTCCCAACATACATTTTTAAAAGTCCAAATTTGAGCTTTCTAACCAAGTGGTAAATGGGAATTAATAATTGGTATTCTTTGAGTAAGATACTTTAAATACCCTTTTTACCACATTGGGGGGAGGGGGGTTATAAAATGTTTCAATACTTAGTTTCTACCACTAGCCCAAAAGAATCAGAAGCTATCTCAAATATTGGCTTTCTAACTGAAAGGAAAATGGAAGGTGAGCTGGTAAGTCAGTGGGTGCTTTCACGTTTATAGATATAGACTATTTTACAGTAATATATAAGTTTGCTTTCAAACATAATTAGATTATATATAAAAAGTAGAATGTTTATAAATGTCTTATGTTTTCTTACAGTTTTGGTTGACATATAATGGGATTGTCAAAGGAAGTGCATAAACATAATTTTAAATGCTGGTAGCGGCAGTTTTTGATACATTTAAGAGCGCTTATCACAAATAGTGCATTTTATCTAAGTTTCCAAGTGTCTGTAACAAGTATCGGTGGTTAAATTCATCTGAAAAATGTTGCAATTTACAATACCTAAGTTAATCTTTGATAATATTATATTTAGATATAAAGGCCGAACTCCTAAGAATTTCAACATATTGCTTCAGATTCATGTTCAGTGTAGACAAATACTTCAAAAATGATGTGCAATGTGTTACCAAATTAATTTTAAAAATATTCCCTTACCTCCACCCATTTTTGGAGGATCCCTGCGAGTTTTCCTGTAGTCAAATTCATGGGGTCTTTTTGTGTGTTATTGAGAAGACCTTAAAGTACACTTTTCATTAAAAAAATTGCTCTGTTTGAATTCCCTATTAAAACCCGTTTGTTACTAATTGTTAAACTTGTTTTCCTTTTTTATCTCCTAGTCTTGGTAATATTAATTACGCTTAGGGGGTAGGGATGAAGGATGTAGATTTTTTTTAGGAAATATATCCTCATTTTTATGGAAGGAGAGGGGAAAACTATTTAGGAAAAATAGCCCCAAGTTGACCTAACCATGATTCAAACTCTGATCTTCCCGCCACCAGTAATACAGTCCTACACTGAAGTGACTCTTTAGACAATGTGACCACCAATGCAGGTATTTTACATAGTTATTTTAATCATCGCATGGAGAGTGGACTACGTGTAATTTTGTTTTATTCTAAAAAAATAAATACCAGAACAGATTAAGATAGGACAGCTTACCCAATACTCTTCACAGAGATAGTTTCTTTGCTAATTAGATAGTAGTTAAATTATTTATTATTAATTTGTATATAATAAAATGCTCATTGGTTAATTGGTTTGTATATTTGGTATAAGTGGCATGTTTAGCATAATATGAGCTTTCAGGCAAGTACGCACAGCGGCGCTTATCAAATTAGAAGGTATTTTCTTTTCATATATTTCAAACATAATATAGTTCTGATTCAATATATTAGATCTATATTGTGCTATACACATTCCTCATAATTGTGTTGTAAATAACTTAAAATGATAGTTCAATGTAGGATGTTAACTTCATACACTATATTCAATTTAATTTTTTCAAATACATTTGTCACCTTGAATATCAATGCAAAATTACTATTTCTATAATCTCTCTTATTTATATACATAGAACCCATATATATATATAAAATAGCCTCACATTTTACTACCCGTTTGGGTTATACACTTATGTACTAATTTTACGACTGTGCTAAGAATGAAGAAGGTTGAATTTAAAGGACGTGTACCCACATTTGCCTGTAGTGAGAGTGGAAAGCCACCCTCAGTACATGCGACTTGGATTTGAACCCCAATCTCCCTGTAATCGGCAACCAGATACTGGTCTTCCTACCAATTATCGGGGTGTAATTTTATGTGTGCATATTGTTTGATCAGCATGAAACTCTTAATAATACTATACTAGATATAAGTATGCAATAAAGTCATAAATTAATCATTATTAAGTTAATGTGTAAATGATATTATCAGCATGAAACTCATGAAGTTATGTGTGAACAATTTAACACAGTAAGTTGTCGAGACAGAATTTTAACTAAAAATATTTGAGCTAACTTTGTGTAGTCATAGGTTGTAAGACAACTTTAATATCGTAAATAAATACATATTAATTTTATTTATATAGGTTGTTGTAACAGTGAGTGTGTCACTCAAAAGTCCTAAGTATATTTGCTTTTATCGCCGCGTCTTACTTCCTCTTCAACCGGCTCCATGGTACAGTGGTCAGTACACCTGGACTCGAAACCAGGGGTCCCACGTTCGATTCCTGACTGATATCATGGGTATATTTCCCAAAAGGGGAATTATCCCATTGGTCACCAGGATTTGGTTAATTAGGCTTAAGTTAGGTTTAAGATTACTCTCGGCTCCACATTTTCATAATCACTATCATCATATCATCTCATTGTGGGTACGACATATAGATGTACCCTGGCCAACGTTCTGTGCAATCAGAGCTGTTAAAAACTGCACACACAGGCTAAGATACTATATATATATCTTCAGGTAAGGCTGCCATACATCAAAGAAAACTCACCTGTTCGGGTTACACATGTAGTTGACAATTATTCTATTGAGGTACGGATGAGAATGAAAGCAGTTTAAAGGTAATCTACACGTATATGCGTGGAAGGAGGGTGGTAAACCATTTAGGAAAACCAGCCTCAGTATATCCGATCGTGATTTGAATTCAGAGCTCCCCGTCATCAGCAAGCTAATCTAACACGAGAGTGAAGGTTTTATACCTGGGGTGGGCAACCATGCCGCCAATCGCCACAAGTGGTGAATTAGCCAAAAGTATGTGGTGAATTCTAGTATATCAGCTATCAATGTAAAATAAACCTTTTCCTGACGTCGTGTGCTAGTTTTAACTCAATATTTTCCAGCTTATCATTGCAGGCATTCTGCTTCTTGAATGAGTCACTGACGCAATATTGAATGCCACCCAAGACTCCCCTCCCACTCACACAGCACTTCGTTTCATCTCTCATCAGACAAAAGTATTGTCAAATTTCGCACTAAAAACTCTTATACTTTCAATTTGAACAATTTGCATCAATTGCTTCTTAGGATGTTGTAAGTGAGTAGTCAAAGTGGACAGGTTTTCAATAAACTTGTTCAAACGGTGTGTGTTGTTTCAATCGTTTAAGTGAACAACATAGATTCTCAATTTTTACATGGTGGGGCGAATTTAACTTCTGATTCTTAAATCTAGAACGTACACAACATCCAGCTCCCGGCCGTTAACTGAACAGTGTGAAAGGGGAAACCCATATTTCACCGATGATACATTTTTCAATCATGCCAAGAATCAAACCCGATACCTTTATCTCAGTAGGCTTTAAATACATGTTAACGACTAAACTTAAGTGTCAGACAAGCTTTTAAAAAATTCAAATATGTTTTTTTAAAGTTAACATTGATAACATTTATTTACCCTAGTATCTATTCTATTTCATAGGTATTCATATTATCTGTTAATAGTGACAGTTGCAGATCACATAGATTTACCTAATTCATAAAAATTGTTTTATTAACTCTATAATTGTCAAAAAGAGTTCCTTCCTATCTAAATTAAACTGTTCACTCTATTATTATTATTATTATTATTATTATTATTATTATTATTATTATTATTATTATTATTATTATTATTATTATTAGCACCGCGTCTTACTACCCGTTCGGGTTATACGCACTTACGCTAATGTGCTATGGTAGGGTGATTGTGAGATGAAATGGAGGACCTACAGTTTAACGTGGGATCCGAATCACGGTGGAGGCCTGGCATTCCTCACATTCACAAGTTGTGATTAATACACATCTTGTCAGAGGTGAAGGAAGGGTTTGGCATTCAAATAAATCCGTGCCGGAACCGAGGATTGAACCCCGGACCCCCAGCACGGAAGTCTGACACCTTACCCCTAGATGTTCACTCTATTGACCCTGAAAGTTAGTGAGCTTAGCTTTATGTTAGGGATCATACTGTAATCTGTCAAGGCAAGTCTGCTAGCCTTCAGAATACATGGCGTGTATTACGCTGCGATTAAAAATAAAGAAAGAAATATTTAACGTGCATTTTTCAAACCAGATGATCATATCAGAACACGACTTATAAACTAATTGTAATATATAATAGACGAAACACAAACCCCTCTACCTCCAGATGTTCATTAATTCAGCTATGTGAAAGAGCAAAACCCCATTTACATTAACAACAAATTTTTCTGCCATGTCTGGAATCAAATCCAGGACCCTTATTTCAGTAGTTAGACAAGCCACTGACTAAGCTAAGGTATCGAATTATCTCTTTAGTGAGATTGCTTCCAAGTTTCAAAATTAGGACCACAGAATGTTAAAAACAGACTCGAAATGCATTTGGCCAGTTCGATGGGAAAGTCGTGTTTTAAATTCCTGCCTTGTGTCTGACCATGATTCGCCAAATGATATTCTACTGCAATTAATTTCTGCAACTGCAATTCTCTTCACACTGATGCTTGTGCATTTTCTTTCAAAAAGTAATTCTTATTTACTTTACAATATTGAGAAAATATTTCAATCGTAAACACTTTTGGCTTCGAGATTATGATGTTTCTTGAGGTATTGTGTGCCCCAAAATCAAAGTGTCAGTCTTACAATTATGTTTGTCTGTCTGTTTCTTTGTAAGTCTTTCTGTTTCTGGGGCTCAAGTAGAATAAGTTTAGTGGAATTCATTCTAAATTAATATTTAGGTAATATTTGGTCATATTCCGAGGAGAAATCGTAAATTTGTTTCTATCTCTAAAATTTAGGGTTGCTTACTAATGACTGATTTTTTTAAATTCTACATTTTTAAAGAATAGTTTATAAAATCTTGTTTAAAATGGTTTATAAAAGGAGTTCTTAACATAATAACTAATTATGAAACTGTATGTTTATTTTTCTAAAAAAAATTCTCAAATTATTTTTGAAAATTTTATTTTGATTAAGATGTATATCTAGATAGGGTCTTAACTGTAATAATATTGATACTTCTTTATTAAGAATAGTTAAATGGTTATTTATTTATTTTAATTTGAAATCCATACATGAGAAAGTATTTACGATATTTTCTTACCAATAAGGTTTTTTGTTTTTCTAATAGATATATTTAAGCCGCACTCTATGGACCAGCCGATTTCATAAGAACACGATTTACAAACAAACTTAAAATTATAAAGGATACATCACTCAACACTTTAGAAGTAAAGGGAAAGCCCCAATATAAATAATTGATCAATAATTCTTCAGTTTCAGGAATCAAATATGAGACATTTAGCTCGATAGATAGACACGATAATGATTAAGATAAAGTTCTGGATACCTTGTAGTTTTTTGTAGGCCTATATTGGAAATTCGAACATGTATTATTTTAAAATGTTCCTGTTGGAAAAATATTTAGAATATCGGGTCATGGAAATAAAATTAATAATGTTTACAAAGTAGGCTGTGTGTGGTTCTATAAATCATGGTCGTAGCTATATATTTATTTAGGGGGAGGAGGTGGGTTGTAGGAATTTCTATATGTGGTATATTTCATTTGGAGTTTACGACAGAATAAGGCAAGGTTTTTTTTAAATATTATTTTATTAGATGTTCTGTTTTCCGAAAAATCCATTGCCTTGTACAAATTGAGTCTTCCAGCATGTTATATCAACATCTTACTTCTTTAGATCCTGAAACTTCATTTTGTTTACTTGTTCAAAGTCATCAATCAGTTGGATTCGTCCTATTCTTGTTCTCCCTCTCTCCCTTCTACCTTCCACTTTTCCTTCCACAGCATCACTCAATAAGTCATTTATTCTCATCTTTAATTGATTCTTCTTAGAGCTTCTTCATTACTCACCCAATCTGTCTGTCCACTTTATCCTCTCTATTCTCTCAGAAAATATATTAAATATTTCAACAAAAAAACTGTTGATTTTACTCAGGTTTAAACATTAACCCCTCTTTAATCAATTTAATTTTTTTTAATCTCTAGAATTGTAAAAGTTATACTTTATTTAAGATTACAATAAGCTATTAAACTTGACATTGAGGAGGAGTACAAAAATAAACCAGGCCTCCACCGTGGTTCGGATCCTACGTTAAATGTAGGTCCTCCATTTCATCTCACGATCACCCTGCCATTACACATTAGCGTAAGTGCATATAACCCGAACGGGTTAGTAAGACGCAGTGCTAATAATAATAATAATAATAATAATAATAATAATAATAATAATAATAATAATAATAATAATAATAATAAATCATCAATAATACTTTCACCCACATTGGTGGGATCGCAGACTAACCTGAAACTCATTTAATCTGATTTTCCGGTGACGGTAAGGTTGTGGTTGGATTACCATTTAATTGGGCGGATACTTTTTTTTTATCCTAAACGTTTTCCCTCCAAGCAAATACAGGAACATTTATTTTAAATTCTAAATTACTCATCCCTCTCACATTAGCCTAAATAAAATGTGGATGGGTAGTAAGTGAACTATAAAAAATAAAGATTATACTTTGAGGGGAAGGGTTTATCCACAAAAACATCACCTGCCCTCCTCCTATGTTAAACCCTCCTATTGATCATTTAAAAGCTAGTGTACGATGCACCGATAGAGCGTGTTTGCGCCAAGACAAGTGCCGATGTACAAAGTGTTAACTGTTTCACTCGAGACCGCCTCTATAAGAGCGTCATGCATTATGCATGTCTACACGGAAAGGGAGTCAACTTTATTAAAAAGGGGCTCCATTGAGAAGGTAAGAGGTCGGGACCCTCCCACCTTGCGAGCCGTACCAAACCCGAGGAATGGGTAGCGGACAACAACCCTAGAGCGACCCTTCCGTGGATTACTCTCAAGATACAACCAGTACTACAACAGTTTCGCCTCTTTGGTGTGTCTTGAGCTATTTATCAACCACGTCTTACTTCCACTTTGGGATTCCCATATTTAATCACAATAATTAATTAGAGATGAGGAAGGTAGACTTTAGAAAAAATATATTGTAAAGCTACATTTTTTGGCATACATTTATTTTCTCTTTGTTTACTATCTGCTGGATATTTCTAAATAGTTGAAAGTACTGCCTTAGTAAGTTAGGTTTTTTATTGGCGGTGTGGGGGAGGGCCGACAGTTTGAATGTGAAAATTGCCGGTGGGAATTTTTGTAAAAAATGATAATTTTTCATATGTTTTGTTGTTTTTTGAATTGTTGAAAATTATATAAATTTTATAAACATTGAGAAAAAGAAAATCTCCGCTGTCCGTTAATTCACAGTGTATCCTGTTTCGTGGAACTAGATCACCAATATAAAGTCGGTGACGTGTCATCAACACATAAGTCCTGAGTACCAGATTCTGGAGATATAACAATATAAATAACTCTGTGGAATATGTACTTATAATATTGCTGAACTAGCTAAATAAGCTTAGAAATAGATTTAAATAGCATGTACATAATACTACGATTATTATTAGAATCAGGAAAGAGATAAGAACAAAATTTTACACAAAAGACCATTTAGAAAAAGATTATCCTCAGTAAAATCTGTTGGAATTCTAGCCCTGACATCCCCGCCTCCAGTGAATCAAACTAGATGAGTTTGACGTTTGGTCCGTGTGCCCACAACTGTGGTTATGGTGAAGGTCCTTGGCTTGAATGGAAGGGAGTCCTTTTCGTTTAACATTTTTGTGGACTAAACGTCAAGTTAGTCTAATCTGGTTTGTCAGTAGCTGAAAGATTAGGTTTCTAATACCGGTCAGGTGTACTGAGGCTAGTTTTATATCAATGGTCTTGCACTCGCTACACGCCAAATGCTACCTTCCTCAACCCTATACCATTGGCGTGAATAAATTCAGCTGGCCAAGACAAGAAGATACAATGGAAAAAAAAACTCTTCCTAAATTAGTTTTTGCTCTTTAGTACAACTTAATCTGTGGTAAGCATCAATGACTTGGAAGGATAGGTTTTTTTTAAATTATATCATTTCATTCACGTTAGTGAACACGTAGAATAAACGCCAGGGTCACTTAGTCTAGTTTGCCTGAAGAAATCAGGGTTTTTATTCCAGCAGGGTATACTGAGGGTTCTTCACTGATTAGTTTACCCACTCTCTCTCCACGCAAATTCCAGTAAGTACATTTCTTCTTAATTCTCGCCTCCTTGTCTCTAACTCATTGGTGTAGTTAAATGTTTATATTCCTGATTGATACTAAGACACAGTATAAAAATAAACAAATTAATAGTCCAACACTCTAGCTCAGTCATTAGCGTGTATGTCTACTGAGTTAAAGGTCCCGGCTTCGGTTTCTGGCTGGAGCGAAACACTTATCATTAGTGAAATTTGGGTTTCCCCTTTCACGGTGATGAATTAAAGGCCGGGGTGCTGGATGTTGTGACTCTTCTATAAGTCATGTGCTGATATAATCAGTAAATCTAGAAATTGCACATTAAATACATCAAATAAATTAAAATTGAAACAAACTTGCATTTAAATAGTGCAAAATTACTGAATGGACATTTGTAAAATAAATCTAATTATATCATCCATTTTTGTAAAACTATTTCCACTTTATGACCTCCGCTGTTAAACCCTGTTTCTACGATTTTTTTAAATTCACTATGGAATTTTTAATGAAATATATAATCAAATAAAATGAAAAACCCTTCACAAAAATTATTAATAAGGATAATTTTCCCAAATTTTGTTTTTACTCTTAATTTTAAAGATTACATTGCTTACATCCATAATTCTACTAAAACTGTTAAACATTTAATAAATTCGTTTTAAAAAATCTTTCTATATATAAAAGCGAAAGACCTGACTGACTGACTCACTCACTCACTCATTCACTCACTCACTCAAACTCACTCAGGCTGAAATTTGGCACAGGTGTTCCTTATAAACTAATTAGGAAAAGTAAAGATGTTTCATTCCAATGTTTTGTGATTAAATGGATGAAATCGGGGTATCTACCCTAATCAACAATATTGCTTTATAACATTTAGAGGGTAATAATCCGATAAGTTTGTTCTAATAATGCCTTCGAAAAAATATAGCATTTACTTTTAACACCTTAGATGCTTCTAAGGGGTGGAAAAAATGAATACAGACAATTATTTAAAATATGTAATTACGTTTTAATATTCAGCTCCAAGAGACGGTAGAAGTAGGTAGTTTATATTTTGCTGAATTGTGTGATGTTTGTAGCGTCTGTGTGAGTAGGAGGGCCCGGCCCGGGGTGGTGTGTGATAGGAGGGGGGAGACCTGTCCAGCCGCGCTCAGCAGAGAACACCCCAGGCAGTAGGCAAAGGGACCTACCGAAAATAAAACTCCCCATTAGAAACGATAAATGGTAACCTCCTCAAGGTGTTTCTTGGGTAGCGCTAAGAACCATGTCATTAAGCTTCAAACAAAAATTCCTCATTTTCATCCAAAAATAAATAATAACACAATATCCCGTGCGAAGAACTGGGATTCAGCTAGCACAGAATAATTGACACATTAGATACTTCTGATAGATGTTTTATAACAAGAATATATACTGTTTCTAGTGCTAATACTCTTTAGTACTAATTAAGTAGGCTTATTTGGAAAAATAGTGATAATAGCTCATCACTATCATCAATTGTTGCCATCCTGTGGCCAGATCAGTTTAGTAAAATGCCTCTATCTTACTCTATCCTTCAACCATTCTTACTCCTTTAATCATTTCCATTCTCCTCCTATTACTTGCACACTTTCTGTTATATGCTCCTTCCCTCGCATTCTTGGTCTCCCTTACAGTTTTTTTCCTATCTCTATAGGTCTCTTTGGTGTTCTCTCCTTTTCCATTTTCATTATCTGACCATTCCATTTCAGCCTTGATTTTTCTACTATATAATGTGTTACCTATAATTCTACTTTTTCCTAGAAAATCTCATTCCTAATCCTGTTTCTCCTTGTGACAGTTAACATGCTCCTCATAAACTTCATTCCCGTAGCCTCCACTTTCCTAGTCTATCTTAAATTCAATGCCCATGTTTCTGCAGCATGTGTGACTTTGGGTACAGAATACGCCTATACATCACTTCCTTACGCTTCAAGGGCACTTCTCTTCTCCATAGCAGGTATCTTACACACCTATAAAACCACTCCCCCTGCTTCCCTCTTTTATTAGATCCTCTCTACTCCCACCCTTACCCTCATTCACGTTTCCAAGATATTTTACCCTTTTTATCTTTTTCAGCTTGACTCCATCCAACTTTATAGTTTTACTAGGCCTTAGCCTGTTTCTTGTCATTTCAATCACTTCACGTTTTTCCGTGCTAGAATTCGATCCAAACTCTTTCATTTCCACATTCCATTCATGTATATATTCCTGTACTTCCTTTTACTTTTCCCACCACACTATCAGATCATCAGCAAACATTATGGCTATCCTCTCCAAGTTTCCTTGCCACAGTTATCTTGACCATTTCCATTACCATTACAAATTAATAGCAGTAGTGATAGAGCACTCCCTTGCTTCACTCCATTTTTTATTTAGAACTACGCTGCCCACCCCTTCTCCGTTTGAACACAGCTCATCTTATCCTCAAACATACTCTTCACCCTCAATACAACTTCTCTTTCCATATCGGCCTCCTCCATCACTTATCAAACTTTATTTCTATCCACACTATTGTATGCCCTCTCCACATCCATAAATACCATTACGAAGTCCTTCACAAAGGCATACCTTCATTCTATCAGCTCTCATCTAGCAATGATCAAGTATATTGTAGACCTCTGTTCCCTAAATCTCCGCTGTTCCTCTCTACTACTTTCTTTCATTCTCTTTCTTATTCTCTTTTCAAGTATATTTTAATATATTTTGTACAGTGGCACATTAGTTTATTCCCCTACAACTCATGCACCTCTTCCTGTCTCCTTTATTAAAAATCTGTTTCATAATTCCCTTCTTCCAATCTTTTAGTACACTATTTTCCTCCTAGGACATGTACCCTTTATAACCATTGTATTCCTGTAGCGCTCATCATTTCACAAGATATTCTTCCACGCCTGGTGCTTTTCTCAGTTTCACCTCTTTGGTGCTTGCATCTTCCACCTCTTTCTATATGAATCCCACTCACTCCTATACTGATAATTCTTTATATTCCTTTGGTTTACTCTCATACCTTTCTCTTCTCGGTTGAACATCTTCTGAAAATATCCCCTCCATAGTGGCTTTTATTCTTTTTTCGTTTTCATTGCTCTTCTTTATTCATCCATCATTCTAGCTTCATGATTTATTTCTCTCTCTCCCCTTCTGTTTCTTGCTTAATTATATATCACTTTTCTACTTACTTCCACATAGTAGTAATGTTAACTACAAATGTCAAGACAGACACAATGACACACCAGGTCTGCCTCATTAAAATATGTTAGTAGCTTATATATATAAAAGCTGCTAACATACATATATATATATATATATAAAAGCTACTAACATATTTTAATGAGAAACGCCTAGTGTGTCAGTGTGTCTGTCAATATATATATATATCAAGTGGAGGATGTTTTTTTTTAACTTTAAAATAAAAATCTTGATTTATGATAGCCTTTTTGTTTTTTTCAAGACAACTTAACTCCTGAAGAAGTAGTTTTGGGCCTAGCTTCGAAAGAGCGTCTGTATAAATAGAGTCTTATATTCATATCATCAGAAGACGCAACAAAATGGCGTAGTTAAAGGTGTTACTTCCAGAAACGCTATAGCAAGTAGTACAATATACCTCCTGATTATGGACCTAAGAAGCGTAATTAAAGGTGCGACCTCTAGAGAGGATAGGTAGCAAGTAAGATAACATACTTTCTAAAGATGGACCTATGTAGTGTAGTAAAAGGTATGGCGTCCAGAGGGGATTTATAGCAAATAGGATCAACCTCTTGAAGATGGAACTAAGTAACGTAGTTAAAGGTGTGGCCTACAAAAAGTATGTGTAGCAATTAGGACAACCAAAAGTAGTTAAAGAAAAATAATTGGTAGCATGGAATGAGTGGTGTAAAAAATAACTGTAATGGAGTCGTTGCTGCAGAGTCACACCCTGGATCTGGGATAGCTGGTAGTCCTGTGTGATTTACAGGCTCCGACCCACAATGCATCGGGCGCAGCTGTGAACCAGAGCTGTCTAGTATGTTATGATATGATCAGTAGATTCGCCCACTCGGTAAGAAAACTAGGACCATTATGTTGGTAGGTATGTGCAGGTATGTTCACATTACACTTGCAGCTAGGTACATGTCATTCACTCAATGTTGGTGTCAACGACCATGAACACACTGGTTTGATATTTACGAGAAGAACCTTTAAGACATTGCTTATTAACCTGGGGGCAGTGAACCCAAGGGGGCCCATAGAATTTTTTTCAAGGAGTCTTCAAATTCACATAGTTCACAACTGTTTAAAGTTAGTCTTCATACAAAATGACCTGGATTACCTCTGGCCACATGATTTTTTCTCAGTAAATACATCAAAGAGATGGGATGCTCAAATCCTTGATTCTCCCAAATCCAATGGTATTCGAAATATTCGAGATTTGTTAAAACTTCAAAGAAATATCGCAAATACAATTATTATGAAGGCCTTTACCTGGTATAGTAATTTTAAGCATTATTGTTAAAATTAATTATATTATTATTATTTTATATATATATATATATACTTGTGTACCTGGAAAAATACCAATAAAAAATAAAAAGAAATAGCAAAATAACAAAATATACAAAATAGTATTAATTTAATTGATCTACAAAAAAAAGTGTTATCTTTGTTGTTTATGACGTTATAGATATAACAAACAAAATATTATTTGTCAATGGCACCAGGCCTCAAGCCCCTATTTTTTAAATTCGATTTTACATATTTTCACTTAAACTAAAGTGAAAGATTCGAGGTTTCGAGATTCGAAAGAAAATTTAAGAATCGGATTTGAGATTCGGAATCGACCCATCTTTAATATAAATATATTTTTAATTCGCGTTTTCTTGAATCCTCAGACTAATAGTTTATATATATATATATATATATATATATATATATATATATATATATATTTATATATATATATATATATATA
>CABFWO010003946.1:0-21857 GCA_902155825.1 Timema genevievae | reverse complement strand
ATATATATATATATATATATGCATATATTACTTTATATATATATATATAGCTATACACATATTTATTTTACTCTGTATGTATGTAGGCCTATATAGAGATAGATATATACATGTAAATATATAAATTTATATTACTTTGTATATATATATATATAGAGAGAGAGAGAGTAAATTTTCTTTAAAATCTCGAATCTTTCACTTTAGTTTAGTTTATTTCAAACAAAATTTCTCGTTTTTATTGTTTAAGAAGAGGTGACCTTATTGTGTAAAAGTTAAAGATTTTAGTTATTTATGAACTTCATTGCTTTGTGTAATCAAACTATTTAATTTCCTGTTACCTGGGAGAGTACATACAATTGAAGAGCTTATTAGGAGAAAGAGAAAAAAACTCGTGACTACTTAGGAGAACTCTTCAATAAACTATTTTTATCTTGATAGCTTTTTTTTCTAAAAGGAAACTAAAATAATATATATTTAATTATTTATACAAAGCTAAAATTTATCATGTTGTGTTTGTGCACCACTTCTTGCTATTTGTTCAGGCTATCAACATATTTACAATAATGGGATAGGATGAGAAAGCAAGAATTTAGAGGACGTAAACCCGAATAGGCGTAGAGGGATAGTGTTAAACTATATAGGACAAAACACCCTCAGTACAACCTATTGAGATTCAAACCCCGATAACCTCCTTCCCCGGCAGTTCAGTCTGATTCTAGAGTGACGCCTAAGACCGACAATGTGACCACCGATGCGGGTAATTTGGAAATAAATTCACAGTGGACAAGAATAATCTATAGAGAGGACAGACATACTATATGAGGTAGTCCGGAGCAAGCGTGTGTGTGTGTGCAAATTTAACTTCCTACAAGAAGCTCAGGTGTACCTCCCAATTGATAACATTTTCATGTTGTTTCCGCAAGGGAAGCCTAGAAGATTACAAGGTATCGAACAAAGGTTTCGAAATTCTTTAATATCGTTACAACAACATTAACAAAATTGTTATCTTGTTTTTGTTAACGCTTCTGAATAAGCTACGTGCAAGGGAATTCAATATGTTTGCAAATTATTGATACAACTACTAAACCAATGTCTATACCAGCGGTTCCCAAACTTTCTCGGCTCGCGAACCCCTTTCCCAAACATCTGAGTTGCACGGACCCCCTGATAAATATATATAGCTACGGACCAAATTTTTATGAAATTAGCTTATTAATTGTAATCAAATTGTTTAATATATTTAAATTAACCTAATATAGCTCCGGTAGGTACTTTGGAATACCCCACCAAATATAATGGAATAATATTGAAACTATTCAAGTACAAGTTCAAATAATTATACATGTATTTAAAAATTTTAAACTGAAATGAAATAACCAAAGTACTTTAGTAACATCTCTAGTCTTTACTGCCACAATATTATCACATTTCACATGTTTTTTAAAGTGGTACTGGAAATTTCTGCTTTTACATAACTGAAATAGCCTGCTTTAATCACAAAATTCCATGCCAATCTAAGTTTCAAAATTGTTTACAAGTTTTAACAGCTACTCACCTCTTCACGTGACTTACTGAGAAGGATGCACTCTCTTTGGATGGCACAGAGCTTTAAAGTCAGGAACCACAGACGATAAAGTCTCAAGTCACTTTCAGTATTGAGCCTATTTCTGTATTTATATTTTTAAATGGGCATATGAAGAAAAAAAATTATCGCTCAAATACATGGAAGAAAATGGTACAAAACCTATAATAGCTTTATTCGCTAACACTGGGAACTGCTAAATCATTTAATTAAATAGATTTATAGCTTTTATTTAATTCAAAATTAGTGTAAATTTCAAGGAGCTGCTCTTTTTCACTCACGCTTAACGTGGAGGATTCCAAAACTGCTGTTTATTACAGGGGATTGTGAATCCAATTGTTATTATTTGACATTGCTGGAAAATTTTCTCTGAAGGTTTTCCCAAGTCCTTTCAAGGGTTCTATAACCATGTTCTTAACATTCTCGTCCAAAGAAAACTGATTATCTACCATAATGTTGTGAAAGGCATCAAATCACTCAATTTGATTGCTAATTAAACACGTTTCCCAAAATTTATTTTTTATGAACCATTTGATACGGTCTTGCACAGTAAAAACGTTAATATTTGACCCCTGAAGAGAGAGGGTTAAGCTTCTCATTTTTGAGAAAATGTCTGCTAAATGCACATGCACTTCACTTTGTGAAATATATGGTTGGTAAGAAAAACCAAACTTAGAGTTTAAGTTCAAACAATCTTGCAAGAGTTTTACCTCGATATAATTACCTGACCTCAGTGTGCGACAATAAACAGTTATTAATGCTTCCCATTTCCTCATAAAGTGATGAAAAAATCCACCATTACGGAAATATTTTGGCAAACCCCTTGGAAGATTGCTAGTTTTTAAAAAATGTACTCATCGGTAGCCATTAATGAAAGGTGGTGATGAATATAGCATTTGTTGCTGGATTTTTTAAAAATATATACCAACCTATATATTACAGTAGAAAATAATATTTAATTAAATAACGAATTTAAAAACACTCTTAATGATTAACTTATTGTAGCACAGTGTTCAGGTTATATGCATAAGTAGTCTACTAATTACGCTAATGAGTTAGGGATGAGAAAGGTGGAATTTAGAGGAAGTGTTCTAGAAATTACGTGAAGGGATAGTGTAAAACTATTTTGGACAAAACACTCTCAGTAAACTCAAGTGGGATTTGAACCTCGATCTCCCTATCATCAGCAGTCTAGTATATTGTAAGAGTGACGCCTTACACCATGCGGCCACTGGAGCAGATAATCTACTTTAATGAAAATGCAACAAATATTATTAATTAGTAAACAACCCGTAATTTTATGGCTAGAGCCAAGATAAAGATTTGGCTCAAAGTATAATAATATTACATCTTAATATTATGTATGAACGAAGCTCATAGATAACTGTTCCGGCTGTGGCCCAGATACAAACAGAATTGTAAGACCTACATTTTTTTTTTAGTTCGGGCACATAAAACGTCAAAATATATTATAATCTTGAAATAGAAAATGTTCCCGATTACAATACTGTGTATTTATATGAGAAAGTAGAAATCAATGTAACCAATAACAATATAAATACATAACATCAATAAAATAAAGTTTGAATAACATATTTGACACATTTAATTCCAATTATCATTATTACTATTTTTAATTTATTCCCAGGTAGCTTTCTTTTTACATATTGTATATATATTGCATTTGAACCAGGGACTTGATTATTAGACCTTTAGTTCATCCCACCGTAATTCCACCACTGAACCACCTAAATTTGTACCCTGCTTATGTTCACCCAATGGATATTTTTCAGCCTTAAACTTTTAGTGAAGAATATCCTCGAAAAAGGAATAAACCTCGATAACTCGGTGACAGAGCTAAGCTACAGGTATCAGGCTCAATTCTAGTTTAAATTTTTCAACGATAATTTAATGATATATTTAAGCTTAGATAATAATTTTTTACTATCTAAACTATTATAAAACATATCCCCACAGTGTACTTGTAAGTCAAAAATAGTCTCACCCCTTGATGTTTAAAGGGTTGGAAATAGAGACGTTTATTAACATACTGCACCAAACAAATATTTTTAAAAATTATTTAAATGGCAATACAATAAATATATTTAAATCATCTTCTACCTACATCTTATCACATTGATGCCGATATTTCACATGTGAAGGCTCTGATAATTAGATTGTGGCTGATGCAGGATCACGTTTGCAAAATCCTGTTAGAGTGTACTTTGTTTGGAATGTTAATTTAAAATATGCGCGGAACTTGACCTCCAGATCTCGATGTGATAGAACAGGCAACAAGCAATCACCAGATTCGCCAACTGAACAAATATCTCACATTATTGAAGTAGGTAACAAACTACACAACTCTGTAGACCCGAGGGCTACTTGGGCGGCTTTAGAGACAGTGTTGAGGTCAAATTAAATGTTGATTTTGTACGAATCTTTAAGGATGCCTCCTACTTGAAGAAATATTATCCTAAACAGTGTATTTCTTAATTATGTCAGTTAAACCGGCCTCGTGGTATAGTGGTAATATCCCCTGGTTGCTCACACCTAGAGGTTCCTGGTATGATTCCCGGCTTGTACCAGAAGATTTTTCTCGAAAAGCGAATAATTCCCATGGTTACGAGGGTTTGGTTAGTTAGGACTAAGTTAGGTTAGGATCTTCATTGGCTCTACCCCACCATATTCACTTCCACCATTCCCTCATCTCATCGGGACATAGAAAGAGTCTCCATTTAAAGAAGGTATGATTAGTACATTAGGGTGTTCCCTGGTCAAAGGTACATTAGGACTAACTAATCTTTCCGCTGAGCTACAGATGTATGTAGCTAAGACACGCCTTTATTATTATTATTATTATTATTATTATTATTATTATTATTATTATTATTATTATTATTATTTTCAATAACTTAATTTCTTGTAAATTTGCCCTCGATCACGAAGGTATTCTTGTCCCTTCTCGGGCCCTCTCGCCATCCTAAATAATTTTTTCTCAATAACTCTTACAAGATGAGCCCTATAGGCCGTTTTATGTACAGCGCTAGCTCCAGATTTGTTGGATTCAACTTTTATCAAAAAAGAAAAGCTAAATTCAGAAAGTTATTTAAGGAACTCCCTTACAACTAATTTACTCTGTAGAAACTCTGTCTCGAATACTTTAATTTACATTTTTCTGTTTTATTATTTGCTTATTGTTACCACTTTTTAAATACTTATCCTTTGACTACTCTCATGTTTGTTATTTATTATTCTTGTCATTTATCATTAGTATGGTCTATTTTTTGTAATTAATCATCAGTATGTATCATTATTATGCTACTATCGATCATTTAATTGTGTAATTATACGTGCTTTAATGGTACTTGTGTACGTTTCAGTTCTGGCCTGATGTAGGTCTCACGACTGTTGGCCAGCACTATAGTAAAGGAAATTGAAATTGAAATTATTATATCAATTCTGGTACTCAAAACCATTATAACAATCCTCGATTATTTTAAAAATGTATCTTGTGATCATATTAAAAACGCTTTCATTTGTTTAAGAAACGCTTGATATATATTTCTAGCCATTTAATTTGATCTTCAAACCACGACTTTTTGCGTGAAACATCCTTGAATGTGGGCTATTTTCCCGTTTCATGATATATTTTTTTATTTATAAAATTTATAACTATAAGGCTTTTAATCTTATATGGGTATGTTAGTGTTGTGCACCTTCATTTATATGTCTATAATATTTTTTAATAATTGACCACTTATTAAATAACACAGGGTATCTGAAAGTCTGCAACGCATCTCAGTGATCAGGTAGATGACCCTCTTAAGAGTGCTACCTACCTGCTTGGATGTATCTTCTTCCTGCGACAGTTTTCATTTTATGGAAATGGAAGCTATGAAGCCTCAAAACCCATAAACCTATTTTGGATTAACTTAGAAGAGTGCCGTTGTATCATGTTGCCTGTACTGCCTCTTTTATATTAATGGTTAACAGTTCTAGTTTGTAATAATAATAATTTGAAAATTGTAATAACTCTTAACTCTAACTATATAGTTTTCAACAACCAAACCTATCTCTCTATCTTATCATGTAAGTAATGTTCGAGTAAAATAAAAATAATTTAGTATAAAATTATGTACAAATACTTTATATTACAGACAAAAAAATGCATTTTTGGATTTCAGACATTCGTAAATATCATCCTTAAAATATATGTTAGCTTCACTAGGCAACATTGACAAACTTTAAATTAAGTCTTCTTTTCGAAACATTTCTCTCTTTATAACATAACATTTATCAAAGGCATTCGAGAATATTTAATTTTGAAATAAAGGATGTGTTTTTTCTTTTCTGTACGACTAAAATAAATTGTACGATTCACCGCACATACTTTCTCTCACATATATATTTTCTTTAGCTCAGAAACTATTGGTTTTATACAAATAAATTATTTTAATCCTTAGTAGTAATACAATTTCACAATGATAAGTTATTTCATATCTTAAATAGTGGCGGAGAAATTATGAAAATATTTCCCTTTTGTAAAATACTCTCAAAATCATTTTCATTAGAAAATGAGAATAGTCATCTTGTTTATAATAAAAAACAGTGGCTGGATAAAAATGTATTCAAAATCGTTGTGAAATTTGAGAAAATTGATTTTCTCTCTTTTTTCATTTAAGTAAACTACCCTTAATTTTAGAGTTAGATACCTAATTCTAGAAATTTCTCAAGGGGACTTAATGAAAACCCTGGATAAAAAGTTATAGCCCAATCAGTAAAATAGTTTAGGCTCTAGCCCAAGATACTTAAAGATGGACAGATAGACAGGGAAACGGAATTGTGAAAACAAATTTTTTCTTTTGTTTTAGGGGGTCATGAAACTTCGACATTTATTAAAATCTGGAGCTTGGTTTTTTTACGATCACAATACTTTCTCTCTCAAGTGTCGAGAGAAAGTAAAAAGCTAAAGAAGATTCCTACTGACTTGCAAACTGGACCTGGAGAAGAAGAAGTGATCGATTGGCTGCTAGCCTACATCAGGAGCATATATTTGTGTGGTGCTAATACCTGGACCGAATTTGGATATCTTTGAGATGTGGTGTTGGAGGAGAATAGAGAGAATAAATTTATAATGGGTGGATACTGAAGAATTTCTAAGACAAGTCGATGAAAAATGTGCTTCTAGGGAATTATGAACAATTTGATGGTTCGCAGAAGAGAAGAAATGAATTATTAAGTGATGTCATAGAAGATAAAATAGAAGATAAACGGGGACTAGGGAGAAAACGAATGCAACTGATGAATGGCCTCAAGCAAAGAAATTAGATTAAGTTTCAAAATCAAATAAATAAATCTGCTGATAGGACATGCTGTAGGACATGCTGTAGGACTCAATATGGTCACGTCAACTAAATTGACACGTATAAAGACAGAACAAATAATAATAATGATGATAATGATACTAATAATAAAATAATCATAATAAAAGGTATCAAATAGAGCTTGTCCTTTAACATTGCTCTCACATTTCGCCATAAAAAGCAAGGAGGATTTTAACAATAGCTATTCTAGGGATAAAAACAAAAACATATCCTATTTAAAATGTACAAGTCCCTCTAAGTTGGATTAGAATTATAAAACTAACCCTCAATGAAGTTTGTTAAAGTGAGAAAACTTAAAACAAGGAATTAAACTGTTGACACTGAAAGGCGGAATTTATTTTGTTTCTGTTACCATCATTGCAATAAATACAAACTCTAAGATGTTCTGAAATCCATCAACTAAAAATAAAATGTATAAAGCTTTGCAACTAGGAGATCAATGCACTAAAATACAGAGAGTTAAAAAAATAGCCCCCAAGAAAGTTAAAATTCTAGTTTGGTCGCAACACAATCGGATTAAGTTTCTGCAATAATTAAAATTATTTCAATATTATGAAAAAAACTTTATGTAACCCACATTTTTTTTACTACCGCGTATTACTAACTGTTGAGGCTGTATGTATAGGTATATATGATAGTCACTCTAATGTGGCGGGGAAGAGGAAGGAACCAATTTAGAGGTAACCTACCTGCTTTGTGTGGAAGGAGGATAGGAAACCATTTAGGAAAAACTACGCTCAGTAGATCCAGCCGGGATTCTAGCCCCAATCTTCCCATATTAACAGGCCATTCTAACAGGAGAGTGATGCCTTAGACCATTTGGACACTGTAGCGTGATATTTACAAATTAATTGACAAATGTATCCAGTTCTGCTCTTGATCTATTCAATAAATAATTACATCTTAGCCAAAAGTCAAAGACCCAGGTTTGACATAGATTACACCTGCATCGGTGGTTACATGGTCTAATGAGTCACTCTCATGTGTTTCCAGTGAAGAGGATATCAGTCCCAGTCGTGTTTACTAAGTGTGTGTTTTAAAAAATAGTTTTCCACTCTCTCTATGCAAATTTGTGTACATTTATTCTAAATTCTACAATCCTTATATTTGTTGAATGTATTCGTATAGCCCAAATAAGTGTGGAAACGGGAGAAAGATAAAAAATAAAAATGATATCCAAAATCCTTACCAGATGAGATTATAAGACTATAAAATAAGATTATTTTTACGATACAATTTGCCCTTTAAGCCTCTTGGCTAACATTCACATGCCTTAGAGACCCTAAGCCTTTTCCCCATTTCTAAAATTAACTCAACATTTAAATTACGCATTTCAGTGGCCGCATGGTCTAAGGCGTACTCTCGCAATAGACTAGACTGCCGATGACGGTGTTCGAATCTTGGTCAGGTGTACTAAGGGATTTTTTTCCAAAATGGCTTTTCACTCTCCCTCCAGACAAATGCGGATACACTTCCGCTAAATATAGCCTTACGTATCCCTATAACCATTAGGGTTTAATATATTAATGGTATATAAGCGTATAGCCCAAATGGGTTGTAAAACGCGATGTTAAAAAAAAGTTGACCATTGTTATTATGTAATTTCATATTGCTCTTTAATTTATCAGTAATTATTCATGACCCTATGTCGTACCGAAGGCTCATGCTGCCATATTCCACTGTACCATCAATGCATGCTGCCATCTAGAACTACACTATAAATTCATGCTGATTTTTTCATTGCGTCATCAATACAGGCTAACCTTTATCCTAGGACCAGTTGTAATATTTTTAGTTGCAGTTTTTCAAGTGACAATAATTTAATGAATTGTGTATTATTTAATGTTATTTCCAAAGTGTATTCAAACAAACACAAGTCTTTTAAAAAAAAGAGAGAGAAATTAGGCCCCACATGAGGTTAGATTAAAATTAACAATACTGTTCCACAAACCAGAACTAATCGAGTTGACACTTCTTGTAATTAGCTTTAGTTTTTAGCTAGGGGAAATGATTATTTATGTTACATTATTTACTCATGTACTGCGTGGCAAAGTGAAATTTTCGGAGTAAATCACAGGCTTGAACAGTATTTCAATGTCAAACATAAACCACAAAACCTACTCCGAACAAGTGCAAGTAGGTTTGATAATGTACGACCTGGTACTTTACTGTTTTGTAGGCGTGGGTGTTAGACCGAACATTTTCTGATTTGGAAAATGTTCCTTTAATATTTTCAGGATGTTTTTTAAACTACTGACTAATTGATGTAATCGAGATTTTCAAATTTCAAAGTTTCTACTTATATTTAATTTACCCCAAAAATATTATTGCCAGAAACATTTTAAAATGAGCTGAAATAAAGCAACAAAACCTGTTCTAGTTCTCTTCTCGTACCCACGTATCGACTGCAAGTGCTTGGTGGTTGAATGCTCAACTAGCTTCGAGGCTCACCGGTATTTTCCATGCAGCTATATTAATAAGTCAATCATCTGAAACTTTGGCCGGAATATGTGAATCTCTAGTAGGAACTAGGTTTTATAAATCTAGATATATAAAGTAAATCCACTTAATTGATTTAAACAATATTCTTATATTATAAGCTACTTGCAGATGTGCCTAGCTCTTTAAATTCAGTAGCTTCAGCCCCAAACAAAAGTAACATAAAAAATTGTTTCAATATTTTATGTTTTAAGAAATTTAACTAATACTGTCATAAACTTCAAAACTTTTCCCAACTAAACGTGTAAATAATGTAACATAATTGGCTGCATCATGGTTTAGCAGTTAAGCTAAAAATTTCAAACGAAATGTTTTAAAAGGTAGTACAAGTGTCGTAGGCTTTAATAAACAGTCTGTCAATTTGATTGATATACCACAAAAGTAAATAATTTGAGGTATTAATATATTAATGAAATAAAGTGGCTTAATATAAGACAAGAGGTGATCAATTTATTATACTTTGTGATTAAAGCGCCACATTTAATTTTGAAATATTTATTACGTTTCTTAGATGATTAGTTCCATTTAAGGTTTACATTAATTTTGTAATTTTAATAATTATTTATAAAAAACTGATAGGAAAAACCCTTTATTTGTTATGTTACAGTTAGGTCTATTCGCTGCTTTCAATAAAGCACAGGATGTGGAAAGTTACATTCGAACAAATAAAGTAATATTCATATAGAGAAAGGTTAAGAAACCATATGCTATTTTATATGTTATAATGGTCACGTATGAATGTTTAAAAATAATACTACGCAACTTTTTTTTAAACCAATCATGTCCAACCTTATGTAGATTAAAATTTTCTATACAGATTATAATTTATAACAAAGCACAACATAATATCGTTCTCGATTGGCTTGAAAATCATATAGAAAACAAACATGAAGTGACAAGGTTTATCACGACTATATTCGTAATTAATTAAATAAATGCAATTGTAAGTAATAGTCTACACCAAACAAATAAATAATGTTAATTTGTAATTATGTTATATAAAGAAGAATGCAATGAGAAAAACTAATTAAAACGTTTTAATTTATGTAAAATACACAGCAGCAATGCTTTAGAGAGGATATCACATAATTGGCTTGATAATTTAACTACCTCTATATGTAAAATAACCTTCTAATATATAATATTCACATAAAGGTTGGACAATTTGAACTATCACAAGTAACTATATAACATCTAATGTTCGACTAGCTAGAAATATAAAAAACACATCCATAGCAACTAATGGCCCAATGAATAATAGCACTGGTCAACAAGCAGTTTTCTTCAGAAATAAAATTAAGTGTTCTAGATAGAGCTTGGGATGCTGATTACAAATCATGTTTCTGTTTTTCTGTAGCACGTCTAGTTTCCGTGATGAGAGCAATTTACTGCTATGGGAAAGTCATATACGTATAGTATGGGACAGTGGGTAGTATTGGACGGCTTGTGTTTTGGTTACGGTTAGTCATAGTTCCCTCCCAGGTGTAAGATTATTGTTCCTTGCCTTTGCAGACAACACATAGTTGAAGGTGCTTCATTGAGCTGTAAGGATCAGAAAAGTGTTTGTGTGGTTTTGTTGCTTTGTTTATTTGTCTCAACTACATTTTCAAGACTTCTCGCTCTCATACGCTGAGTACTTTTTTTTTTTACTGGACATACAGTAAAGTTCAAACTCATAAACAAGTTATGATATTAATTTGTTTTAAAAGTACCACTTTATAGTCAGTGACGTGGCCAGTGGGGGTGGAGGGGGCTCAGACTCCCCCCCCCCAACCGAAGACTTAAATATTCTATAATCTATAGTCAATCAATATCATGATATGTTAATGGGCATGCAGGGAGGTTTCACAATATACTGTTGTGCCTCTGGGACAGCCGTGCTACCACAGAGCATTACATCAGGCATGACCCGCCTCGGTGGCGTAGTTGGCTAACGCGCTAGTCCTGTTGAGCCCGACTGCCAAGGACAGGGAAATAAAGGTTCGAATCTCGGTCGGGTGAACTGGGGGTAGTTTTTCCTAAATGGTTTTCCACTCTCCCTCCATGCAAATGCGGGTTCACTTTCTCTAATATTCAACCTTCCCAATTCCTAATCCATTAGTGTAATTAGTACTTAAGTGTATAACCCGAACGGGTAGTAAGACGTGGTGCTAAATAATAATAATAATAATACATCAGGCTTGACTGGCAGCAAAGACGCACACGACACAGGAATACGCAGTGTCCAATATGTCCCACTAGTTGATCCAAATAAGGTTTTACTTCCGCCTCTCCATATTAAGCTTGGCTTAGTGAAAAACTTTGTTAAAGTTTTGGGAAAGACAGATTCTATTAGTTTTCAATATCTAATTAAGAAATTCCCAAAGATAAGCATCGCGAGAATGAGGGAAGGAATCTTTGTTGGGCCTCAAATCAGGGAACTTATGCAGGATGAAGACTTTAAATAATGCCTCTGTGCATTAGAATTAAAAGTTTGGTGAGCTTTAAAATGGCTCTGTGAACATTTCTCGAATCTCTCGAACATCTCTCGAATACAAACATGGGGTTCAGAAACTGTTCGGTGCATATCATGAAATGGGATGTCGCATGTCATTAAGGATACATTAATTTTTTACACTCACATCTTGACTTCTTTCCCAAAAACCTTGATACGGTTAGTGATGAGTAGAGGGAACGCTTCCATCCGGACATTGAAGTTATGGAAAATCGCTAACAAGGATTTTGGATTGAAAGTATGATGGTAGACTACTGCTGGATGCTGTATTGTGACCTTCCGGATAAGTTGTACAAAAGAAAATCTAACAACGCACAACGATTTTAAATTTTTTATAATGAATAGTTAATATTAATTTTTAGTATCAAGTGTATTTTTATACTTATATGATTATATGGTTCTAGTTATTCTGTCTCATAATCGAATTTAACGTCTTATCAGCCTCAGTAATCATGGCGTTAAAGCCATATAGACATACACTATATGGGAATAATTAGACCTGCCATATTTTAAAAACTAGACTTGCTAGAAGAAAAGTGAAAATATATTTGAAATCAGCTTGCCAAACTGGTCTAGAAAAGTGTTTTCATATCTTTGATGAAAAAAAAAAGCTTAATTTTGTTGCTCAGTGTAGCTATTTATAACTATTATGATAGGGAAACTAATAGTGGACTTTATGCAAGTCATTTGCACAGCTTTCATCTATACACTAGTCCAAACACTAAAATTAATATTTAGTTAGGATTATCTGAAAAGTAGAAATATAGCCAAGAACAAATACAATCCAAAAAACTGTAATTTGTAGACATCGTTTTACACAAAGATTATTAACGACTTAATCTAAGGGTTTGGGATGATGTGCACTCATATTAGTTAGGAGAGGGAGGGGAAAGCCCCAACAATAAGTCCCATTTTGAACACAGCTCCCAGTACACCTGGATGAAATTTGAAGCCTTACCTCCCAGTGTTCAGCAGCCAATTATATTGCAAGCCTGATGCCATGCACTGCATGACCACCAATGTAAGTAACGCCTGGGAAATAGAACTGAACAGGGAATTTATGACTTAAGATGAGAGTGTAGGGGACGCGAGAAAAAGGTAAGTGTTTTGCAGGGTTTTTTTTGTCAAAATAAATCAAATATAGTTAAGCTTGAAAAATGAGAGTTTAATTTTCTTCACATGGTGACTTCAACAGTTGTTGAATAAGATTATCTGCCAAGGATGTCCTGAAACTTAATGAAAACTTTTTATCATCATTTAAAAAGGTTTCTCATCTAATGCCGTCATGCTAATGTCAGATATTCAACAAATGTTGTGTAACGCGCTAGTCGTGTTGAGCTAAACTGCTGAGGACGGGGAGATCGAGGTTCGAATTTCAGTTGGGTGAACTGGGGGTGGTTTTTCCTAAAGGTTTTTCCACTCTCCTTCCACGCAAATTTGGGTTCACTTCCTCTAAATTCAACCTTTCCAATTCCTAATCCATTAGCGTAATTAGTACTTAAGCTTATAACTCGAACGGGCTATAAAACATGTTAATAAATAATAAAAAAAATAATTGAAGAAAATTTAACTCTATGTTTGTACTGAAGTAATATTTTATTTATTTTATTTATTTACCAATCACTCAAATTCATAGCTACTATAATGAATTAAGTAATTCAATTAAGCGACTCAAAGTTTATTTATATTTTGTTATTTGATCGTGCCATCTTATCTTTACAGTAGCTTAGTTTTTACATATTGAATAGCGCCTTCCTACTTGCATTTATATTTGTGCATTAATCAATTCATGATGAATGGACGGACGTCTCTTGACATGTTATTACCTTCATAATACCTTGGGCTATGGTTGTTCAAGTTAACTTTCACCTTTCTTTACTGTTTCAAAGTTACTCAAATGGTGTTTCGCATGCATCCATCTTGCAAATAGTTTTGCTCAGTTTTACAATCAAAGCTAGTTTACAACACTTGTTGAAGTTAAAGAGAATATTTACTAGGCGGAAGAATTCATTGCTAGTTTCGTTTACATTTTTTAGCACCACGTCTTATTATCCATTCGGTTTATACGCTTATGTAATAATTGCGCTGAAGATTTTAGGGATGGGAAGGCCATATTTACAAGAAGTGTACTTCCATTTGCAGGAAGGAAGAGGGGGAAACCATTTTGGAAAAAACACCCTCAGCACACCCAACCAGGATTTGAAACTCGATCTCCCCGTGATCAGCAGTCTTGTCTACTGCGAGAGTAGTGCCTTAGACCATGGTGCCACCAAAGTAGGTCAGAGCTAATTTCATTATCTTGTCAACTGTCAGAAAAGGTCAACACTATCGCGAACCCTCTATAATCTATATCAAAACAGTTTTTTTTTATCAAAAACGTGTTTATTTTATTGCTATAGTGTGGTTCTCTATAAACATTATAATTTACACAAATTAAAAATAATAGGATTTTCCAAATCATGACTCTTAATTTCAACTTGTATTCATAAAATGATTTATACACTTTTATAGGCCATATATTTTTCTTAAATATAAATTCATTTTCATCTAATAATGGATCTTAGAGAGATAAAAATTACATTGGGTCTGGGTTACCCGCAATTAACCATACTAATGGAATATGAATGATAATTTTTAAGGAAATTTACCCAAATTGGCTTGTACAAATCGTAGGAAAATAAGCCAGACCAGCTTAACGACTTTTTACACGTGTCCATTGATTCGGGTGAACTTTATGAGGCACAATATTTTTAAATGACAAATATAGCAAAGAAAATTTATATTAATGTATCTATACATATATGTAACCAACTTACAAATACATATTTATGTATATACATAACTTACATATATAATATATGTAATGGATCATATATGTATATGTAAGTAGCCGTGAGCTATTATGACAGAAATGACTATCAACTATTGGTTGGAATATGTTTAAAAAGAGAGACTAGTGTAATGAGGTTAAACTTTGAAGAATAATACCAAAATTCACCTTAAATAGAAACCAGATCTTTAAAAAAAATTCTACGAAGAATAACAGCCTTTTTTTTAAAGAGCTGTTTCCCAGATACAATCAATCAATAAATACTATTGAGCTTATGTATTTAGAATGGGAAGTGACTCCTTTCGACAATAATTACTATACCCGTAGCTCTACAAAACTGAGTCTCATTTATTTTCCAACGAAAGCTCATATACCGAGAATATGCCCGAAAATTTCAAATTTCAAAATAATTCAAAACGAAGAATTTTTAATCTGGAATTATATAAATGGAAAAATGCTATACTCTTCATAGACTAATTGAACTTCCAACTAACATTTTCAAAATCTAAAGGTTACAGTTGAGGACAGTCATTGCAAATTTGAAAGATTATATGTCAATGGACCAGATAGTATATAATATAAATTTTAATTATATTAAATATTTTGATCGTTCATTTTATCTAATGTCCTAGTACTTTTTTTTAACGTTCTCCACTAATAATGAAAAAATTAATTACATAATGTTGATATAGTATTATAGGTTTTACCCGATGCTGTTTCGTTCCATTTGGAAAAAAAAGTTTGTTACGCTTCGATAAGAAAACACATTATTATTAAATGAGAGGAAAAGTTTTTGTCGTAATCAGGAAGATGTTTATCGGAGTTTATAATGAAGTCCAATAAGTAGGTACACTTATGTAGACCTAACTAAGTAGAGCATTTGAAAGGCATGACAATGCAACTGAGTGAACGAGTGTAAAATTATAGGATAGTTCGAGCGGTAGGAGTTTTTCTCTCATCAGAACTGTCGACACAAATGTTTTACAAATAAGAACTTGTCTAGTGGTAAGACCAAGTTTTGTAAGAGAGTTACACTTCATTCTAATTGGCTGACGGTGTCAGCGGCGTGCGTGACGCGTCTAAAAGGGGATTCGAATTTAGAATAGAAGGTTCTTCTCCAACAATTGAATGCGGTTACATCACAGATGTTCTTCAAAGACTATTATGAAACTAAGAATAAAGAAAGTATACTCAACTGTGAGGTTTGGAATTTTATTTTAGAAGTTTTATCTAAATAAAAGATTATAAATAAACACAAAATGGGAACATATTATATAAAAGGAGAGTTGTATTACTACTGATGAATACAAACCCACACCAGTGGACATGCGGTCTAAATATAAAGTTTATTTGATCTGTTTTGTAAGGTACTGAGAAGTCAGACTTATAATCTCAGCCTGACATACTGAGAGCGGTCTTTCTTCCGCCCTCCCTCTACGAAAATTAAGCTAAATTTGCCCTATATTATATATTCTTCAGCAGCATAATTAATATATTTTATACGTGTAGTCCAAATGAGAGTAAGACGGGTTGTAAAGAAAACAGTAGTTCTTCTGTGGAGAATTGTGCTCACAATCACATGCAGAAGCCAGAGGTAAAGCTTAAAATTTATTTTGAACGACAAAGGGAGGGTGTTACGTATAATAAATTGAAAATTTGATTTTTATACTTTTTCTATTGTAAGTTTTAGGACCCCTTTTTATATCCTTTTAAATATCAAACCGTGACGTTGGCCTTAAAATGTACCCTAAGCATTTGAGTAATTTTCAGAGTTATCTATATTAATGCCGTTCTACTTAACATGTTGCTATAACATAACAGTGAAGGTACTCATGTCACAGCACTAAAAGTGATTTGCATCCATATTGAGAAACAACGTCCCCGCTGTTGACTTGACATTGAGCCGAACTTTTCAAACATTTAAAAATGGGGCTATATTTAAGCTCTCGAAGATTTCTTAGTTTACATTCATACAAATATAAAGGTAGTTTTGTATGGATAAGTAAAAACTTGTATGACCTTATGTTTTAGTACAATCCCAAGTTTAACTACAGGAATAACATATTGCTAAATAAAATCACTTTTTTAAATTTTCAGAATGAGAAGGAACATATTTAAAGTTGAGTTCTACATGTTGTCCTACACTATTAGCATTCAGTAAAACTGCCTTACTTATAATTTCTACTATTGTATAACATTCCTTGTCCCTAATAAACATGACTGAGCATGTTACACAGGATAAAATCATAATTTACAAATTAATATGTTAAAAATAAGGCTATAATGGTCTAAAAACTATGAAACCTGAGGAATTTATTTGATTCTAGTGAAATTACTTGAATCTAATAGAATGATGGAGATAAAACCGATATACCTCAACAAGGATTCACTTACTGTTCGAATCCCCTTGCCATCAATTAATATAACAAAATTCAACTTCTCAACACACTATTATTGCTCGATGTTTTATTAATTATACTAATAAAGTATGTTTGTCTTCGTAATAGTGTCACATTACCTAAAAAGAGGTCATCCAAAATATTGGAGTATCTCTTTTTGTATAATTTATATGTTAAATGAACTTTGAACTCAAATAATAATACTAATTGGATCATATCAAAATAATTCAAAATCAGCAAGGTCACATTTTCTGAGGCATTCCTCCCGCAATAGAATAGATTGCCGATGATGAGTAGATCAGGGTTTGAATTGTAATCGGGTGTACTGAGGGTAGTTTTTGCCAAATGGCTTACCATTCTCTCTTCACTCTAATTAAAATACATTTTCTTTAAATTCCACTTTTCTCATTGCTAACCTATTAGTTAAATATGGATAGAACAAACGTTTGGTAAAACGTGGTACACTTAAAATAATAAAAAAATATAATAAAACGGTAATAGAATGTTATAATGATCGTGACTTAAAACTAGTTGTAGAGCTATTACATTTTATAATGTTTAAAATAGGCCTAGCAAATGTGTCTGCTCTTTATGGCCGAGTGGTTATGAAAGCCAATCTCATTTCCAAAATACCTTGGCTCGTTCACATGCAGAGTTTTAGTGGTGGGATGTAGGGAACTTGAGTTAAGGGTAGTATTTTTTTGCAATTTTTGTATCAAAACTTTTTTTGGTCAAAATGAATCAAATATTTCCCCAGTAGAAACATGGTGCTTAATTTTCTACACATGTTGACTTCGACAGTTGTTGAATATCTGCTAAGGGTGCCCCGAAAATTAATGACAAATTTTTCTCTTCATTTAAAAAGTTTGTCATCTAGTATTGCTGTGCTCATGACAGATATTCTACAACTATTAATATCAACATGTAGATAAAATTAAATCTTATCTTTCTACTGGAGCAGTATTTTATTTATTTTTTGGCGAAAGAAAGTTTTTTATAAAAAAAACCTGCGAAAACGCTATCCTTAGTTCACGTTCCTAACACTTTCACGTTAAGAGTAGAACAATGCTACTGTAGCCCACATCGAGGAAATAACGGTATAAGTCTTCACTCTCGCAATATACTGACTTGTCGGTGACAGAGAGGTATCCTGATCGGCTGTACCAAGGCTATTTCATTAGTAAACCTTTCCTCAATCTCGATACATACACATGAAGATACATTAACAATAAACTATACCTTTTTCATTCCTATCCCAGCATCGTAAATATGCAGTTAAACCGAACGATTAGTGAAACGGGGTGAATAAAAATTTAAAGTGATTATTGTATGTTCTTGGTTTAAACCTTAAACACCATTAATAATAATTGGTGTTGACGATTTATGTTGAGGGCTGGAAGTAATTTAAGATAATTTGTAGCTCGTGCTGTAACATAATATTTTACTTATAAAAGTATATGTAAAATAGCCTAAATATAAAATGCGTGTTACTTAATTAGCATTATAATGCGTGTGGTTTTTGTTTCACGTTCATCCGACACACGAATATATATATATATACACACATTGGGGTGGACACAAAGTCATGTTTTTTTATGGAGTTGTTTTCTTTAAAGTGTTTGGAATGTGCGGAACAGGTCTTGTAGGTCTTTATTATAGTTCCAGCATCACAAACATACATTAAGATATTATCAAGTGATGAGTTGGAGTTATATAAAAACATGATTTGCCTTAAACCAATAACTCAACCACTTTTTCATTTTAAAAAAATCTTAATTTGCAAGTTAAATTTTTTTGCTACAAAATGTCGTAAAATATACATATAACACATAAAAATTCCAAAAATATTTTCTTCTAAAAGCCAACTTTCTATTTCTATGAACACCCTGGAATAATTATTTTAAATTTTACAGTGATTTATTTTTTCATTGTAACAGTTCACGAAGGCCATAACCTATTGAGTCCCTGTTTCCATAAGAAGCTCAAAATGTGCTTCCATCTTTAATTAAATACACTGATATTTTGTTAACATAATAAACGTGTTGTGGGAAAACAAGACTCTTACTACTAGAACTTGTTTAAATCTACCAAACATAATGCTAACTAAAATTAGAATATCAACATGATCGATAAATTATCAAGTAATATCTTGGTAACATATTACATACTATCAGAAGTACCCATCGTTGTATAATGATTGTATGGCTACCCAGAGCAACTCTTTTCTTTACTTCAAATAGACAGAAAAAAATCTACATTTCATTTCTTCCACCCCAGTTTTTAAGAAATTAAAGAAAATATAATCAAAATTTAAAATTCTGGCTTTGAGGTGCACAGGGGTTATTAATTTTAAAATGTTATTCCTTTGCGTGCGATAGATATCACATAATGCACATAACAGACAGACAGATTCACAAATTCTTTATTTTATTAATAAGCTATATCAGATTGGTAAAAGTAGTTTTCGTATTAACAATGTCACCTACTTGAAGGAAATTGTCAACACACTGTGGTATTTTTTTAAATGATTATGGCAGCTCTGAAGAGATCAAATTACTAAAACAATCCTCAACCATCTTAAAAATGTATATTACAACTGAATATAAAAAATCTTCGTTACTTGTTTAAGAAAGGATATATTTATATTTCCAGCCATTTACTTTGATTTCAGAAAATATGCGATATTTCGCAAGAAACATCGTTGTAAATGAGCAATATTACATTTCCTGATGTTTTTAAATTATTGTAAGACTTGTAATTAAAGGTCTTTAAGCCAATTGGAATACTTTGATACCATTCACCTGCATGGTGGTGGGAAAAAATTTTAAAATATCAAACCACTTCTTAAACATTTTGAGGTTTCTGGACGCTTGAAATTGGATGGTAATATAATACCATTAAAACTATCCTTACTATAGAGGGGGTATTTAAAAAATTGTCCAATAATTTTGTAAACAAGAAACAATACTACAGTTTTATTTAGACATATTCTGGCTACAATATTAATTATATTTACATTCCTTGTCAAAGTGATAGAACATATTTGAAATCCGGATGAGTGTAGAACTCTTTTTATTTGCGTCCGTCCGAAAATTCCAGAGCTACATTAGCAAGCACATCATTGCTCCTTGGTAGATTTCTATTAATTTTGTATTATCTTGTTTTCGTAAGGCATTAAGAAGACAGTTTCCAAGGTATCCTAGTTTGTCACAGTTGTTCTTTAGATGCGTGTCCTGAAATAAACATGTATAGCTAAGATTTAGATCTCAGGAGATATGGTGGAGCGGGGTGTTAAATTTGAGTGTGACATTATTAATATATACATATCTATTAATTTATTGACTTAAAATATATTAATCTACTATAAACACTTATTGAAAAATCTATATATTGATGCTTGAGATGGAAAGTGACCTAGGTAGCTAGCTAGGAGCCCGAATTCGAATCCAGGTGGTGAAAGTAAGATGTTTTTTCGTTTGACAAGTCTTCTCGTTGTTGGTTATTATCGAGCTCTATGTGGGCTAAATCTCAGTACATTCCTTGAAACTCGCTGATGTATGTATCATCATCAAACAAAGTTTACCGGCTGTATTACTCTCGCTCATCAACAGGCTGTATATCATACTAAACATATCAGTGGTAACATGGTTTATGGTGTCACTCTCATTTTAAACTGGATTGCCAGTATCGAGGAGATTGGGACTCAAATCCTGGTCAGGTGTAATTAGATTGATTTTCTCTGATTTGTTTTCCACTCTCCTTCTACGCTAATTTGGGTAAATTTCCACAAAATCTACCTTCTTCATCCCTATCCCAATAGAATAATGAATATATACGTATCCAAACAAGACGCGATGAATAAAGTGTATTTTACATGGATCCAATTCCCACAGGATTGTAACCAGGCACTTCTTTTGCCCCAAGGAAATGAGCGAGTGTGGATTTACATCTTGCTAAAATAACATTTGAAATAATATAATCAGACACATGTCCACATTAGCCATTTTAAATCTAAACACTCTAAATAATTCACATGAAATTAATAAGCGAATTTTATTTTTGGTAGAAACTTAACAATAAGTGGTGACACTTTTAAGTTCGCGAGTTGAAGGGTGTTTGAAAAACACAATGCAAACTGTGACATAAGTTTGGATTTTGAAGCCAATATAATTGTGCTTGATTTTAACATATTGCATCGGAATTTAAGATAAAGTTACACTTTTGTTGTTTACTACCTTACCGCTCTAGTAGGAAAGTCCATTAAAGTTTAGAAAACCATTTAATAGTTTTATCTGGTTTAATAGAAACAAAAAATTTCTCAAGTGTGTTGATGATTTATGTGGATCAAATTAAATATACCCTTTTATTACCCTGAAAGGTAATAAGCTTGCCTCGCTCTGTTACCTTACAGGATAAATGGCGTTACCACAATCGGAGTGGTGTCGCTGGATAAGCCCAGTGACGGAATAACATTTCGCTCACTCCTTTCAACAACGTCATATCTCAATAAACGTGATTTTTCAGGAGAGCGATTTTAAAGTTTTGAAGTAGAATAAAATGTACTAAACATGATTATAAACCCTCAGATTGAACTTTTTACTATGCAGCAGATCATTTTAGATTAGATCTGATGTTTTTTCTCTGTTTGAAGAAGAATAAGTTTAAA
>CABFWO010003945.1:57190-75219 GCA_902155825.1 Timema genevievae | reverse complement strand
AAAAATACTGCATCTACTTTTGGTATTACTTTAACAGAACAATTTACTTTAATTCTGTGCCTGGCATTTGATGATCTGGTCTAAAAAAAAGTTATTTTCTTTTTACATTTTAGTTTATCACCCTCTTTCCAAATTAATGCTAATGATGATGACTTTCTTTATAATCCCTTTATTATGGAGTTTCCTTAAATGCGTGTATGTATTCATTTTAAGTCACCGAAAATACACACTAACTTCCCTTTAGCATCAAACAAAATATGCTCCAAAATACATCCTTAACATAATATTTGTATATTTTAAAAATTACCTGATTAATTTTGTGCGCTTCAGAGGAATAAATTAAACACAGAAATATCTCATTATTTTTTATTTCTTTATGTATGATCTGTTCAGGAATTCTCAGGTTTATTTAACATCTTTTAAACTTTTAACTAAATAACAATTCACATAATTTATTTATTGATGTTTTATTTTTCATAGTTATAAATATTTTTTAATTGAAAACGTTTGTATTGTGGTAGCCATGAATATTTAACAACTCATATAGCATAACATGACAAAGTTAAAAAAAAAGTTGTGGTTAGAAACAAGTTAATTAATGATTTAAATAGAAACGGAATGATAGACAAATAATACAAACTATATTACACTCAATTTATTTTGACTTTTTAGCATTTGAGTTCTTTTTTAATAAATAAATTCAGAAGTATTTATTTTTGCACCCAAAAGTTTTGAGAAAAGTACAGGCAGGACTAACATTTTTTCAAAAGAATTATACACTCAATTTAATACTTTTAAAATTTACTAAAGTAAATTAAACAAAAGTAATTTCAAATCTTTACAATGTTTTAAACAAAGATTATATGGCGATAAAAGTTTAAAAACATAAAACTTGGATACAATTATTGATAATAAACAACATATGAAATATTCAAATATATAATGAAGTAAATATCATACAATAGCTATTAAGACAAAGGAAATCCTCTTTTTGCTTTGAGACATAATTGTATTATATTTTGAAGAAGATACAGCAAAGGTGGACTCCACCCTGATAAGTTCCAATAGGATTAAATCTAGGTCGGGGATTGGGCGGTAATGATCAATTTTCTTTAAGAGGCAACCATTACCTCTTTGTTCAATGGCAGCAATGTAAAGTGTGAACTGTGTTATTTTCATTTTAAAAGCCATATTGTGTTTGTCTTTCCTGTACCTTCTTCTAAATATAATACTAAGACAAAGGATTATTTCGGAATAAAATTACACACATAATTCAAGCATATCATCCTACATAAAGAGTATGTTTCACTTATTGGCAAATACTTACATGGAATGATTTTATTTATAAACATTTCTTTCATTCTTTCTTTTTAATACGAAAAAGACTTATTATTAAGTCGTATTTTTTTAAATTTTATTAGCATTAAACATCATTATCAAAAGAAACGTAATTTACACTATTATTAATAGGCAAGCATTTTTACAATCACAAGTTAGGCAAGCTTTTATTGTCATTTTAAATATGATAAAAAAAACAATTATTATAATAGATTAAAATGTAATGTGTGCGTTTCACAGAGTACAGTAAAATCAAATATAATTTCTAACCCTTTTTTCTGTAAAAATAGAATTCAATTCAACATTCACCAACAATAAAAAAAACTTGTCACTTGGAACAATATTGGAAGACTGTCTTGATTAAATGTATTTGGTTGTAACTTGTGTTGGCTTAACAGTTCTAAATCCTTGGTCCATACAAATATCACAATTTCACATTATTTTTTACATGTCACAAAAAAAAATTGTGAGTTATTTGTTAGAAGTTAGAAATTAAAAATAAGTGTGATTTTAAATTAACTAGGCCTATATAACATTTGTTATTTTTATCCAGTTAAAAAACATCCCCATTATATGTATTAATGTGTTTGATAAATGAATGAAATTTTCATAATTTAAAATTAATATTTTTTTAGCACTGCGTCTTACTACCCATTCGGGTTATATGCTTTTAAAACTAGTGCTTTTACAGTTAATAAGCCAGATTACTTACATGGTACCCTTTATCTACCCTGTAAGGTAGCAAACTTACTTTGCATTATTCCACTATGGTATAGCTTAAAATAGGTTCATCGTGCAATCCATCAAGGTACCTTTCAAGGTAAATGTAGTGTACATAGCTTTCAATATATGAAAGGAAAAAACCCTATAGTTCTAATGTAAAACAAATTGTATGCAGCATCAATCGCTAATCTAATGCTAAGGAACATTTAGTTTAATTTGAGTTAGAAGTTTTAAAATAATCAAGGCTGGGTTTTTTACTACACTTTAATTAAAAACCTGCATACACAACTTTTTTTTTACTCAAGAAATTATAATGCTGTGTGTATTTTAATGTGGAGCTCAACTCCATCATTATTAATTAATTTATTCACTAATAAATTACTAACAAATTGTTTTTAATATGGATGACTAAAGTTAGGTTATCATATTGACATTGTTGACTTATTAACAGAGAAAATGTAATTAGGTTTAGTTAAATAAAGTTTTTTGCATTCATCCCCATTTAAGATCGACAATGATGTGACCTTAAGTTAACCCAATGAAAGGGTGCCGTGCCTGACCCAAGAGGCTGAGTTAATAGTCCTAGCCACCCCCATCAATGGCTTATAGTCTAACATGTCACTCTGGCATTAATCTGGATTGTCTGTAATGGGGAGATCGGAGTTTAAATCCCAACAGGGTGAAGTGATGGTTTTATACTCTTCCTTCAAGCAAATACTGGGACATATCCTATAAATTCCACCCTCCTTATCTCTACTCTAATAGTGTAAATTTGTGGATGAGAAGTAAGACGCATTGAACCAAAAAAAAAAGTAGTCTCAGACACGCTGCAGTGGGGTTGGGCTGTTTACATTGTAGTTTATTATACTCTTTCCAAGCAAATGTTTGTGCATTTATTTTAAACTTTATTCTCACTGTTTTCCCTTGGAATGTGCATGTAATGAGGATGGAAAAAGAGAGGATGCCAAAGGAAGTGTTGGGAATGAAGTAGGAAAAAGACTGCAAAGGAGGCCAAGAAAGAAATAGGAGCAGATAACAGAAAGTGTTCAAGTGAGAGGAGAATAATGAAAAAAATTAAAGGAGTAAGAATGATGGAAGGATAGAGGGATTTGGAAGCATTTTACCAAACTGACCCGGCCACAGGCTGGAAAGAATTGATAATGATGATTTTTCCCTTAGATTAGAGAGATTACTATAGTCAACCAAATACCAAAAGAGCATACCAAAAAACCATTGATATGACTGAAATTGTTTATAGTTTCAAAACTTTTATTTTTTTCGATACTTGTTTAAAGAAATGCTTTCAGTCATGTCAATTTTGATTTCATTTTGCGACAAATATAGACAACCCTTCCTTTAGTGTGACATAAGTTTTGATCTTAATTATGTTTATAATTTATTTGTTATCTTTGAAGTAGCACGCATGGTATTATTAACCTCGACTATGCATATGACTACAAGTTTTTTCGACATATACAAATCATTATTTCTCTTTCTTCTCAGGGTTGTCCCGCCAGATGACATAGTTAAGAGCACTAGCCACACTGAGCCATGCAAGATAAGGCAGAAGGATGTAGCCTGCAATCGGGTTCACCTGATGGAAGGTGTAGACACAGGCAGCTACATTCACCCATAGCACACCAATCTCAGCAAGACTCTGAGGGAAGTACACAAACACACTCTATATAAGGCTGTTTAAGTGTGTAGTTAGAGTGATAGTAGTTTCACACTTATTTTATTGCTTTAAAATAAATATTCTATCACTTTTAGGATCCCATCAAAACTATGGAATAATTTATGTTGGTTTCAGATAAGTATTCTAGGAGTGACAAGAATGGATAGGATGAAATATGAAAGGGTGAGAGGAATGGTTGAGGAGGAGCCAGTGCAGGTCAGGATAGTAGAGTCGTGTGAGGAGACTGGAAGAGGAGATGCTACCAAAGAAGAAGCTGGATATTGAAGAGGTCAGGCAGGAAGCCATGAGAAATACCAAGGTACAGGTGTCTGAAGGGAGCGAAGAGACGTGTAGAGGAGAGGTGGTGGGGAGAAAGGATACGTTGGAAGGGTTTATGTTACAAACCGACCCGATCAGTGGCTGTAAAATTATGATGATGATGATGATGACGATGATTATGATGACGATTGTGATGATGATGATGATGATGAATAATTTGTGTTGGTCACTTTTATAGGCAGACATGAAATATATATAATTTGAAAAAATATAAAAATTGTAACATAGGTACAAATTTTAGATAATATTTAAAATATAAAGTCCATTAAACAAGATACTTAACTAACACTAAATCTCTATAAGGAATTTACATGTAGTAGGTGAATCCACATTCCTGTTAGATTGTTGTAACCAAGCTGGAAAAATGTCTATGAGAGGTGGTAGCTATTGCTTCTAAAGTAAGGATATGTAAATCAATTTTCATGTTTAATGAAATGCAGGAGTTTATTGGCTAATGGTTTTTCATTTCAAATAGATCCATTTTAGTTTAAATTTGTAAAGGACTTGTTTAAGCTATTCCTGTTCATTCTTTCCAGGTTTTTATTTATATTTTTAGGTAATTTTTGTAGTTTAAAGTAATTTTATAGCATTTTTTAATGTCATTATATTAATTATATTTTTACCATTTTTTAGTTAGTCAAAATTCAAGTCCTGGTGATAATACTATATATTATTTATAAATAATAAAATCATATTAAAGTGCTTACCCATTTCAGGCTATGTGCAACAAAGAAGAGAGGTGACCACGCCCAGTTGAGCACAAGTTGTGAGGCATACAATGTTAGTGGGAAGTGTGCTCCACCTAGGGACAAATAATTATTTGCTGTCAACCAATTGTGCAACAATATACATGGGTGAGGTATAATATTCTAAAGCTCCATCTACAGAATCTGTACGCCCCACATCCTTATATTCCTTAAGTCCTTAATGATCCTTAGAAATGGAAATCGGATCTACACAGTCCAGATTTGCAATCATTTGACCGTGCCAACTAATGAAAAAGTTGGAAACAACATACAATTAAACTTTTCGAAAAGAAATTTTCTAGAGCTAGGCACAAGCGGATGTCATTTGTGAAGTAGAAGATATCACAGCTGAACCATTATTAACAAAAGTAACTACACAATATACTTTGATAAAACGTTAAGGATAGGCTACATATGAAAGGTAGGTTAAGTACAGTCACAAAACATGAGCTACAGTAGCCCCATGGCTTCTTTGGTGCTGACTGACAGTTCACAGCTGACTTCCGACAGTCAACATTTAGGGATATACCTAAATTTTGTCTTTCAGAAGTGACAGCTACTAAACACATGTTTTTTGCAGATCATATGGTTCGGCGTAGGGATATATAATTTGGTCTGGTAGCTTTTCAAAGCCGTCAGCTGTCAGTCAGCACCAAAGAAGCCATGGGGCTAACTTTAGTTAGTGCAAGTGTGTAATTCACTTTGAAAATGCCATTGGTACTTTCCTTTCTATGCGCATGTATGCTTACTTTTCTGTGATTGGTTGTCCTTAGCAGTCCATATTGACTAGTCCTTAGAAAGTTAAAATTGAGTGAACTTCCACAGAGTGATAAGGACAAAGGAATTAAGGATAAGGACTCTGTGGACAGAGCAATCTGTTAGTGTGGATTCGATCTCTTACAGACCACTATGCACCTTACAGATATGGAGTCTTTAGACAGGGCTTAATTTACATACACAAGAGCGAGTAAAAAATTTTGTATTTTTTTTTAATGTTTTGAGTACATTAATTGCCTGTTAGACACACTTAAAAAAGTTTATTTGCTTATAAAAACATATACAACTTTAGTAAAAATTAATTTAAATGGCTTAGTTTAGAACGATGCTGCACTCTTTTGATAGACCAATGATTTCTAAGATTACCACACAATCCATCAACCTAGGTTGCATTCTATCAGAACTCATCACAAGATAGTATAAAATGTGCACCGCGAATGCCTAAAAGAGGAAACCAACAAATAAAAGGAAGAAAACCCAACTTGGTAAAAAGTGATGAGACATTTAGATAGGAAGGAGTATATGTGACCAAGTGTTTGTGATGTTGACTGATCTCACCCATATCTTATGTAACTAATTGAAATGTTATATGTTCATTTCCTTTTAAACAAATAGGTGTTTGTGAAATAAGTTTACTGTATGACTTGGAAGCAGGTATATAGCCAGGGAAACTTGTGCATTTTTCACTGACCTGAAAAATCAATTACCTACCACCTTTAGTTAAAATCCAACTTTCAAAGACATATAATGAAAAATAAAGGTATGCCATTTTGAGTCATGAACTACCATAGTATTATTTATATATATTATATAATATTACCATAGTATTAATCCTAGAAAGCTAGAATTCTTAAAGATATTGAGAAAATATAAATCAAGGAAATTTCAAATTCAGATTTTAAAAAGATATTTTTTTAATTTTGAATTAGAATTTGCTTACCGTATGCTGTTTATAGGTGGCTCAACCCCTACATTTGGATAAACTTAACAACTAGACCCTAGAACATTAGTTCAGCACTTTACCAAATGTATGCAGAAGGCAACTTATTGGACGTTTAAACTAGGGTTGATCAAATACTTAATATTTATCTTACAAACCAAACCACAACACGAAAGCTTCTAAATAAATGTCCAACTTTTTAATTTGGGTGGATAAAGAGATGGCTTGAATAAAATTTGAACTATGTTAGAAAAATTGCCTCATGTCCAAATTAAACTCACAATTTAACTGTGGCATTTTATGAATTTGTTTTTATCCATATCAAAAGTGTCAGTATTACCCTTTGGCTTTATTATTATTATTATTATTATTATTATTATTATTATTATTAAGCACCGCGTCTTACTACCCATTTGGGTTATACGCTTAAGTACTAATTACACCAATGGATTAGGAATTGGGAAGGTTGAATTTAGAGTAAGTGAACCCGCATTTGCGTGGAGGGAGAGTGGAAAACCATTTAGAAAAAACCACCCCCAGTTCACCCGACCGAGATTCGAACCTCGATCTCCCCGTCCTCGGTGGTCTGGCTCAACACGACTGGCGCGTTAACCAACTACGCCACCGAGGCGGCTTTTGGCTTTAATATTAACTTTTTTTTTAATCCAAGGCAATCACAAATAGGCCTAATGTTGGTTACTATATTTTTATAAAAGAGGTTTTTTTTCGTGTGGGAAAAATATAAACTGCAAAATTGGGATATTTAAATTTTTTTTATATTGAATGAATAAAAAATTTATGGTATGCTTTCATTACTTAAAATTACCAAACTGATGGTAGTAGTTGTATGTTTTTATTCACGGGTTTTGAAATTACTTGAAAAATATTGGGAAGGCTTAAGATAGTCCTAGCCCCCCAAAGATAAAAACAGGGGGGCTAAAGCCCCCCAGACCATCGTGTTCTGGAGCCTATGCCAGAGAGGTATGTTGAGGAAATGTTGGTGCTGATAATTGTCTGAGATTATTGTTTGGCTGCGCCTTGCAGGGTGTTAGGAGGGCATCCTTTGTTGGCAGAAATTACAAAAAGAAAATTCCTGCAATTACATATTTTGGGTGTGTGACCAGCCACCCTTTGATTGGACAGTTTTGTTTCATCCGATCATAACTGGTACACAGACCTAATTGGTCTAATATAGTGGAATGGCTAGGGTCTACAAACTATAAGAGATATCTTGTCTTGGAACACTTGGTAAGAAGTCTCCTTTAAAGGAAGGTGTGATTTACACTCACACAATGATATTTCATATGTTAATTACAGTTTCCAAACATATATTTTAATTCAAATGTCACTTGACTAGGAGTTTTCCTTGAGGGAGGATGTAATTTTAACTTTCACCTATATTATTTTTATGAGCTTGTAATTTTTAGCTAATTAGTAGTTTTGTGACTTTGAGCAATAAATGTAATACGGAACTAAATTAGTGAAATGATTTCCATTATTTTTTCATCAATTTATCTAATCTGGTGGTATGAAAAAATATTACTAGAATTACTAAAACAGGAAATAGTTGTATTACACATAGTTAAATGTATGAGTATGGCCCTCCACCCATTACACGAAATTGAATCCTAGCATCCCTGATCGAAGATTAGTGGTTTGTTAGCTAAGCATTTCCCGTAGCAACCATATTATATAAATGGTCGGCTCATTTTTGAATGAATACAACCCAAGTAGTTAACTTGAAACAATCACCATGAAATCCTCCGCCATCTCTCCAGACAAGGTAAGAAGCGTAGCCCATACTGGAGTACAGGACTGTCCACACAGGACCAAACAGGTAGTTTGGTGGACGCCAGCTCGGAAGTTTCAAGGTCTATAATAAGAACAGTTTGTAATATCATACAAAATATAATAAACCAAATTATTAAAGTACAAAATATATCTTAGGGAGGATAGTGTGAAACTTTGAAATGTCAAAACCAAGTAGTCAAAGGTCATCAGTTAATTAATTTAAGCTTTGACATCCAGCCTTGGACCAACTATGTGAGCAACTTTGAAAATTAGGATGATTATTGTTATTACCAATATTATTATTGTTATAAAATATCTTAGTAGGAGTCATTAACAGAAGTCATGGGTTTGATCCTCAGTGCTTCCAGATTTTCTATGAAACAAAGGATTTGGAATGGGGTTAGCTCAGACTTGTGAGGGCAAATGAAGAGCTACTTGGATGAAAAAGTAGCGGCTCCGGTCGATAAAACTGAGATTAACAGGTGGAGAGTTTGTTGTTTGTTGTGCTGGCCACATGACACGATCTATCTGCATAAGTTGACACAACAGGAGTACAAGATGGCGGATTGTGAGTAACCGGTCACCTTTTGCTCGTGCTTTTAATCTTTATTGAAGCAGGTGCTGAGTGCAGTTTAATACCCTAAACACATTTAAAGTCTAATATAACTCATTCTAAATTGGATTTTTTCTTTCTGTTTGTGAATGCGTCTTTGTTTGCTTTTGAAGAACTAATTGAATACATTTTGTTTTGTTCGCCGATACAACATGGCCAAGAAGACAAGCTTTGACAGCATAGAACTTTCTAGCTTTGTGCAAGAGCGGGTCAAGGAAGCGCTACAATCGAAGAATGTATTAAATAATCTAGTGCCTACCATCAATGAATCGGTGATCCGTGCAGTAAGGAAAGAACTGAAAGATCTACTTGATTTTAAGATGGATGAACTCAAGAAGCTGAGAGAAGACATTAAGAAACGAGATACTGATCATAATCAGCTAAAGCATGAACTTGTACCTTCAAAAGATGAATTGGAACAATACCAAAGACGATTCAACCTGAGATTTTTTGGTATTGCTGAAAACACCTCGGAGAATACGGACTCTTTGGTGCTGGATGTGATTAAGAATAAACTCAATCTACCGCATGTGACTGTTGATGACATCGACCGTAGTCACCGAGTTGGCAAAATTTCAGGAAGCAAACCCAGGCCTATCATTGTGAAGTTTGTTTCATACAGGAAACGAAGTGAGGTCTTTCGTGTGAAACGACAGCTTGCTGGGTCAGGAATAACTGTAAGGGAAGACCTAACTGCTGAGCATATGAGCTTATTACAAGCAGCTATACAGAAACTTGGTTTGAAAAATGTATGGACTTTAGATGGACACATTGTTGTTAAGACTGAAACACGCAAGTTGCACATAAACTGCATTGAAGAGCTACCCAGGGCACAGTGAATCATCTGGAAATATAATTTATTACTTCCCTTGTTTATTTTTTTAATTTCATAACTTTCATCATTTTTATTTGTTTTTAGTGTGTTACTTGATTCATTGTTCTGTATTTTACTCATTATTATTAATTTACTAAGTTCAAAAATCAATTTTGTAATTTTTTTTTTTGTTCATGGCTTCATTTGTTTTTAGTGTAGTATTTGATATATTATTGTGTGTGTTAATTATTGTTATTAATTTACCCCCAGTTGAGGCTAATGTCCCACAGGGCTCAGTTTTAGAGCCATTACTTTTTAATATGTATGTGAACGATATCACTTCTTGATTGTCATACTGTAAATATCACATGTATGCAGACGACCTTCAAATATATATTTCCACTGATCGTTCTTCAATAAATACAGCCATACAACGAATAAATATTGACCTAGCTGCAATAAATGCTTGGTCCAAAATAAATGGCCTTAAATTGAACCCTGATTAAACTCAAGCCATTCTTATAGGAACAAACAAACTACTACTGAATGTGGACCATTCCCTGCTGACTGACATATTATTAGGAGTAGTCACAGTACAAATGACAACAATTACTAAAAACCTTGGTGTGATTATTGATGAAAATCTTAATTGGACAGATCAGGTAACTTCGATTTGCAAGAAAGTGTATGCCTGCTTACATTCACTGAGAAGACTAAAGAATTTTCTCCCAGAAAATGTACGAATTATCCTTGTCCAGAGCTTAATAATGCCACACTTTGACTACTGTGACGTAGTATACAATGACTTAAGGGATGATCTAGCATAACGACTACAAAACACATGTGTTCGATACATATTCAACTTAAAAAGACATGACCATATTTCTAAGTATTTTAATAAACTGGCTTGGTTAAGAATAAATGAAAGTCGAAGGCTACGCTTATTAGTATTGCTTCACAAAATATCAACATCTCAGCCTCAATACCTATCTTCACGGTTCTTATTTCTGAAAGATAAACACAGCCGAGCTACTAGATCAGAATCCACTCTACAGATGTCTATTCCCATACATAGATCTCAAACATTCTTTTACTGTCCTGATATCGCAGGTTTGGAATAAACTAGATAAGCTTAACTCTACTCGTCATCTAACATCTAGACTCCCCTTTAAGTTCACGGTTAAGCGATTTATCTTGTCTAATAAGCTAAACTGAGTTCTTGAAACTACTTGAGCTTTAAATGAGTGTATGAATGAGCATGTGAATGTTTTACTACTTTTTTGAATATTGCTTTGTTAAATTGTATTTCAATAAATGTAATAGTGTATGTTTGTGTGAATGTTTTACTACTTTTTTGAATATTCCTTTATTAAATTGTATTTCAATAAATGTAATAGTGTATGTTGTATTCAACAATGGTTAAGTGGAAGAGAAGGCTAATGCCTTAACTTTGTCAGATAAATAAAGGTTATTGTTATTATATTCGCCAACTGATGGCAGTCGCTTGGTAGGTATGGTTTGATTGTGGGATGACAACATGGAGGAATCATTAATGCTAATGAGATATTAACATACCCCGATTATCAATATCTCTAGAGAAGGGTAAAATATGACAAACTATAACTATATATTCCTACACTTTAAATGGTAGAATACAATTGCGAATAATGTGACATTCTTTCAATAATCAAAATAGATTGTAGCAGTTTTAGTTAGAGAGTTTAACATATCTCACCGGGTACCATGTCTTGACATTTGCCGCATTGTAGTACGCACCAAACCAACCACCCAGGTTAGGCAAAACTATCGCACCAACTACAGTCCAAACAGTCGTCATTGCTGTAAATTGAACACAAATTATGTATTTTCCAACATGTATATTTGTATGAAAAATGAAAAAGGTTAGGTACCTACCTAATTATTGTGTGCTTTTATGATTGCTTTAACAGTACCAACATGTAAAATATAAATAATATATACTAATCAACATAGAACAACATACAACAGATTTAAAATTGAAACATAAATTTTAAAATGGCACTTGATTATAGATACAGTATTGAGCAAGATGATTTGGATTAGAGTTTACTAAAGTGCTGTCCACAAGCCCATGACAGTTTTTATCTTTTAAAATATAGGCCACCTACTTGAGAGAAAGCATGAACCTTAGGTAGGCCTATATGGTTGATGTTTAGAAAGAAGCCCAAACATTTAAATATTGAGAATTTATTTTTTAATAAAATGTTCTAATAACTAGTCTTTTTATTTATTATTTATTTTAGCACTGTGTCCTTCTACCCGTTTGGGTTATACACTTATATACTAATTACGCTAATGGTTTTAGGAATGAGTAATGTTATATTTATAGTAAGTGTACCTGAATTTGCGTGGAGTGAGAGTGGAAAAACTTTTATAAAAACCACCCTCAGTACACTCGACCAAGATTCAAACCTCTATCGCCCCGTCATTGGCAGTCTAATCTACTACAAGAGTAATGTGTTAGACCATGCAGCCATCGAAGCAGGTGTAACTCGTCTTAAGGGGATGCATCACCATGGGCAACTAGTTTGTTAGGTTTCCAAGGTGATTTAGCTTTCTAATCAATTAACAAGAAAACTATTGACTTATTTAAATTAAATGTTCATGTCCTTAAAGAGCCGTTCATTTACTTTGCTAATAGTTTCTTCATATTTACCCAATAATACAAATTTAAATACTATTTTTTTAAAAAAGACCATTTTTAATTTATTTAATAACGCTTTAATACATTAACAAGAACCACTGCTTCAGTAATTGAATGTTCTAGGGCAGTGCTCTCAAACTCAAATTAGTCTAAGGGACAGAACCACAAATTCAGGGTGTGTTGCGGGCCAGAGCCTATATACAGCCCCCTCTTTACCCGTCTAAGTAAACTGGCTATCCAACAACAACTTAGATTGTTTACCTTTTAGAAATAAAACTTTTAAATCAATTTCTTCACACAGTATTTAGCTTAGACTGCTTGTACAACGGGTTAGGTGCTCATTTCTCAGTAGTCACCCTTCTTTGATATGTTTGCTGTCACTCAAAGCTAAATACAACTTACTAAGCTCTTAACCTAAAGAGTAAAATGAGGAAACCCTACACAATGTGACAAAAATCATTTCTAAAGAATCTTAACTCATTAGTGGTTACTGCTAAGTGCTCATTGATAGCTGTTAATTTCGGTTATCAGTTCTTCCTACTTACAACCAATTAATTGGGCATTAGATACACGACTAAACTTGAACTAGAAAACATTTCAAAGTTTAATTTTCTGCATTTTCAACTTGACAACAATGGAAATGAAATAAGTTCAATAGTTTTTTTCATTTAAAAATAATTACTATTCAAATTTTGTGGTATTTTTTAAAAAATATAGTAAAATGTTTGCATTGGTCTCAATTACATTGTTTCTTAAAGTAGAATAAAGAAAGCTGCACAACTATGTGATGCCTGGTTTAAGCTGTATAACCTACCTAAATTAAGTATTATCCTTGGGGTGAGAGAGACTTTTATAACTAAGAAAGGTTTGAAATATTGTACTGTATTTAAAAAAAGTAGAACTATTGGTCAATATTAAATCAAAATGTTTGGCTTCGATTTCAAGTTGAAAATGTATGATTTACTAAATAAAATAGTTTATTTGATCAAACCACAAATTGTGTATGTATAACATGTGGCCACTACTATGTTTGGTTTTATAAATGGCCACCCCTTCACACATGAACTAAGCCTATCTACTGAGAAATAACTAACCATCTACATTTGTGCATGCTTTGTTAGTAAGTTTGGTTTGTTAATAAAAGAGAATAAATTCTATTATTTAAATTGAAAAATAGAATTTTGACACGAGAATCGAACCCAGAACCTTTGGCTTAGTATGCCAATGCTCTTAATACTCCGCTCTCCAAGAGTTGTCTCTTTCTCAGGGTCATTCTTCACTCATGGATAGTGAAGTGGTAAGAGCATTGGTGTACTAAGCCAAAGGTCGCGGGTTTGATTCCCGTGCCCAAGTGTAGTTTTTCAATTATAAAGAACATGAAATTATGTGGCTAGAGCCATACTTAGCAATCATAATAGCTTGGCTATTTAATCCATAGTAATAATAATAATAGGTGTAAATTCGTTCAGTTGTTATTGTAGGCTACTATTGGCAGCATAAAGCTAACCTGAGTCAAAGGTGGCTGCGTTATCTGCCCGCACACCCATCTTGTCTATAATGTCTTAAAATATGAAATGAAGAATGACCCTAGGCATGGGACGACTCCTGGATAGCTCATTGGTAAGAACAGTGGCATACCAAGCCAAAGCTCCCGAGTTCAATTCTCGTGTCCAGTTTTCATTTTCCAATTTAAAAAATATATTTAGATGCAGCTATAGCCATAACTAACAAGTACAATAGCTTGGATATTTAATCCAAAAGGAAATAATGTTAGGATTTTTCTCTCTAAATGAGTAAAAGTAGAGTCCTTTGGAATGTGCCTCATTCTGCTTTCCATCTTATGTAGTGTGTCACAGGTTAGGTTACGATATCTTATTAAATTATATGCCAACCATATTTCAGGCTTTTTGACAAACAATATAATATGTAAGAAAGGAACCAAATTTAAAATAAAGATTTAATATTTTTATTAAAAATTATAAGCCTGATCCGATGACTCGCCTTTATGATAAAACCACGAAGCATATAAAATAGTGAATAGTGTGTAAAAGATAAAAAAAATACTAAACTAAACAAGAGAGGACAATCTTAAACTCATTAAGGTTAGGTACCCGCCTCGGTGGCGTAGTTGGCTTACGCGCTAGTCGTGTTGAGCTCGACCACCGAGGACGGGGAGATCGAGGTTCGAATCTCGGTCGGGTGAACTGGGGGTGGTTTTTCCTAAATGGTTTTCCACTCTCCCTCCACGCAAATGCGGGTTCGCTTCCTCTAAATTCAACCCTCCCAATTCCTAATCCATTAGTGTAATTAGTACTTAAGCGTATAACCCGAACGGGTAGTAAGACGCGGTGCTAAGTATTATTATTATTATTATTATTATTATTATTATTAAGGTTAGGTAAAATTAATCTGGGTCTTATTGCAAGTAAAATTATGCTAGATTTTATTAGGCCCTATCACAAGTGAGATTAGGCTTATAAGCAGGGCCCTGTGGAGTCAGCACGCTACGCTTTCTGCTCCTTTATTTTTCTACCATCCAACTTTAACTTCATTCATAAATGGCTAATATATTTTATTAAATTAGTGGGGACCTAGTTACAAATGTTCATCACCAAAATGTGAATCATCAAGCTATTTAGGCCCATAGAAGTCTTAATATAAAAAAGTATAATATTAAAGTGAAAAATTTACCATAAAAAAAACTCCATGGTGTGAGCCCACAAGTGAGCTATACCGACCAAGTGGTCACCGCAGTTTGCAATAATAGTGCCAACATTTGCAGATAGAGAGTGTCATGTGGTCCACCCAACAAACTTGTCGGTCTTTAATCTCGATTTTCTAGACTTCTACTTCTTTATTCAAGTAGCTCAACTCAATTGTCCTCACAAGACTGAGTTTGACTCCATTTCAGACGCATTGCATCACAGAGAAATTCTCGAAGTGCAGGGTAATGAACCCGTACGTATATTGTTAAGTCATCATCAACTGTTTCTAGCCTGTGGCCTGGTCAGTTTAGTAACTCGCCTTTACCTTCCTCTATCTTTTCACCGTTCTTCTATCGCTTGCACACTGTTATCTACTCCTCCCATTTATTTCTTAGCCTGCCTGGCAATCTTTTTCCTACAAATATATCTTAAGTCTTTATAAAAAAAAGTAAAGTATTAAAATTATAGATTTACCATATAGTGTCATAATATAACAAATTTCTCTTTTGAAGCTGAGGTCATTACATTTTTACCGACTCTAGCCAAAATTGCTTTCGACTCAGATTCTGACTTCACAACACTGTTTACAACTAATGATTTTTATTCATTCCAACAATCTTAATTATTGGGGCTTGTCTTAAGGAATTTAAAGGTCCTAATTTTTTTTTAGACACTCCCCTTCCAATCTTCATAGAGCATGTATATTTTTATATATAATATCTTGGCATGGATTGCAAAATTTTAAAATGAGTAGGGCCTGCAATGACTTTATAGAAAATTAGTTATTGAGGGTATAAAAACTAGGCCCTACTGAAAAAATTTAAAATACAGTACTAAAAAAAATTCAATAAGTTTGTGATTTTATATATGTGCGTCAATCAATCAAAAGTTTTTTTTTCTGTGTAAGTATGGGTAAAGTCTGAATCTTTGTTTTGACAAATTAAGGGACCTTAAAGCATCCACTTTTTCTTGACATTATTTACTGTCCCTTAATACCTTGATTGATAGGGGGTAAAAGATGATACCCTCAGGCCTATCTCTCAGTCCAACCTATCTTTATGACCTAGCAATATTGTATACACAGACACCATGACAAGTCGAAGCTCTATTTCTACAAAATATTTTTTATTTGCTTGAAACTTGATTTAGTATTTCTAAACTTGAGAAATAATTTCTTTCTTAGTGTCTAATATATACATATACATATTGCTCACTTTTGAGTTATTGTGTAATGTTTCCTTTCTTAAGTGTGTCAGCCCCCTCACCGCCCTCAATCCCTTAAAATGGCCTTGGGAAGCAGATATTACAAACCAATTTAGTTTGGGTGTATTCTAACCTAGGTAATCTTAAAATATAATTAAGAAAACGCCAGAAAGCTAAGTGAAACTACCTTTTTATTGCAAAGTTGAAAGGATCAGATATGGTGTAGAAAGATTTAGGCCTAGTTATAATTTGCCATACCACAAATGTACACGAACTATTATTAATATGAACTGAAGATATAAGACGCTATCTTATCATAAGTAGATGATAAGATAGCTTAAATTCTTTTCAAACTTCCTGTCATTCTCGTTTTATTAACGTATATATTTAAGATGATCTATTTCTACAATCACTAAGGAGTTATTTTTGTAACATCGCCATATTATTATTATAAAATAAATTGTACGGTGCACCACATAGAGTTTGTTCTCTCTTTTTTAAACTTGTAGAAACTTGTAAAATGTTTGAACTGTCACACTGTGAAAGAAAATAGTTTAAATAGTTGCAAAAATACTCCACCAGAGATTATATATAAACTAATACCACAGTATAGTATATACAGTCGCGATTCGCTAAGCTCCGGGTCCTGGAAAATACTTGCAACCAGTTAGTGATGGGTCGCTAGTGTCGCCAAGTCTATAGTCTCTAGCGATTGTACAATGTACATGGACCTAAAATGAATTGTATTTTTTACCAGTAGAATGCTACTTTCTGGCATTATATTGATAAGCCCTGCGGTTTTCATCAAAAAATAATAATTAATGTAAAATTTGTTACTAAATAGCAGGGCCACAGGATATTACTTTCAGAAAATATCCTAAAATTGGATTGTACACGTGTTGAAATGATATCAAAAGTAGTATCCAGATCGTACAGTTGGCGACACTGCGATCCGATCGCTCGTGAGCGAGTTACTCAAATTGAACGACTCTTGAACGAGAGCTGTGAACGAACGACTCTCGCTCCGCGAGCGAGTCTTTCACACCACCGATACACACAACATTAGAAAGTAGGGATGGGTTGTGAAATCACAACCTGCTCCTCTGACGTCACATTCACAACCTGTTCCTGACAGACGAAAGGAGCTGTTCCTTTTTGTCACTGCTCCACGGATCAAATACACGCTGTAACAGGTCTGGAGTAAACTTGTTCCTCGTCTCTCTGTCATAGGCAGCGCTGGAACTGGTCCAAAGTAACCTTGCTCCTCGTCTCTGTCACAGACAGCGCTTTAACAAGTCCGGAGCAGCCTTGTTCCTTTATGCGGAGCAGCCGTACGACGCTGAGATCAGGTCCGGCGCAACCTTACTTATCTAATATAGGTCTAGTTTAGAGTTGGTTTGGGGAGTTACAAATGAGTTTTGAAGGGGAAAGCATTCGTAGTACAAAACATTATTTCCACTATGCAAGCACAGTATGTGATATATTCTCACAATAAATTGTTACGTTGATGATTAACATTGAAGGGACCCACTTGGTGGTAAAATTATTTAAGGCAAGGGTCAGCAATCTACTGACTGACTGATATTATCTAGCCCACAAAATATTTAGCAAACAAACAATTTGTTCAAAAAATGGACTTAATAGCTAATTACTAATTGGTAAATGTAAAATTGAACTTTTTT
>CABFWO010003945.1:6840-48178 GCA_902155825.1 Timema genevievae | reverse complement strand
AAGCGAGCTTCCTTCAAAAATCATCGTATATATTAGGCTACATCAACTTATTTAAAGAAAAAACTAACCAGTTTTGAACTTTTATATGCTCTTCAAAGCTTTAAATAACATATTTATTTAATTTAACTATTCACACATTGATGTATCTCATGTATTCAATCAAATTAATTAACGATGTCAAAATGCCACATTTCCGTGTATGGGTGTAAGAGAGAAAGAGATACCCGAAAGTTTCTTTCTCTCTTACACAATGGTATGCAGACGACAGCTCGAAAATTTCAGCCACAGATGTCCATCCAGTTATATTATAGAGATCAATGGATTTACTGTAGATTATATTATATCTATCTATAAATGTTTAATTATTAAAATTCTTTAGTGTTGGTACTTCTTATGTTAAAAAGACAGTCTACTGTTTTTAGTGGCTTAAAGACTTTCTGCTAAAATAATTCATGTTAAGCAATGTAATGACATCTGTAATTGAGAATGTTCCTTTGAATTCCTCTATAGTAGAAGAATTTTTTTATTATATTAATGAAATAATTCATTTTGTTTGGGAAACTATCGGATTCAACTCAAACTTTACTGTGAATGAAAGGGCCTCAACAAATTTTGTAGTGGATGCTTATGATAACATAGTAAAGTGGTTAGATTTCAACGAATTCCAAGAAAAATTATTTGGAACATTTCTCCTTATGCTATGTGCAAACATATTTCTAATATTTATATCTTGGAAGGTGTTTGGTAAAAAGATATCAGAAAAATTCATGAAACCAGGTAAAAGAAAAGTAGGCTACACTCATTTTGTGGGCTTATTTATGTTTTAAGCTTTTACATGATTATTTAAGCTATCGCATTTGGTACTCGTTGCGAATATACGTCTTTATATTTATAGTTCCAAAGAGAATATTACATAAAAGAGTGACAAAACAAAAGCCAATTGGGTAGAGATCGCTAATGGGCTGTATCTGAATAGTCTATTACACTTGATACAGACTTGATGACTTCACACTTAACACACAATTGAGATCAAATACTGCAACAGACTATTTGAACAGTAAACTAGACTATCCTTTCCAGACCCTTGAGTCTGCAGTGCTGCTTCCTACCAATGATCTTAGAAACTATTTTAAACACCATCTATCAGCGTGAATTAGCATAGACTACTTAAAGATTTTGGTGGCTTCTTTTCACTGGACATTACAAACTATACAAAAATCATCACAACACATCACTACAACACAAACAGTACAATTACTGTATATTATCACAGATCACATTACTCTACGAGCTCTCTCTCTAGCAGACGAAAAATTGAACAGTGGCCAGTCAAATATTGCATCGTTGGCGTGTCAAGGGTGACTTGCCGTCACCCTTGGACTCAATGGTGTGTGAGGGGTGCATCAACACACTTTGTGACTATTTGGATGAATCTACACTTGATCACGTGATTGCCAATATGCAAGTATCAAGTGAACATCAAGGGTTGACAGTGCGTGAAGTAGACTATTCGGATACAGCCATGGTTCCTTTTGAGAAAATATTTTTTTACAAAAAAAAAAGCTACCTTTAAATGTTATTTATTTCAAAACTAAAATATTTTGATTGGCTAGTCAAATAGTTGGCCTAACTAATTAATTAAAATGTCTCTTCCAGCATACACTCATGACAACTTTGCATGGAAATAACTATTTTATATGTATTAATCCATCCAAAATTGTATTTTAATTAAATTTTAATACACTTGGTTGCTTAATTTTTTGGAAGGTTGGGTTATGCTTGTTTGACATGTAATTTAACAGAGTACGTAATTTAAAGACAACTTTATTACTAACAATATAACTTTGAGTCATACTTAACAACAAGAAAACAAAGAACCCACACTGTCTCATAGATTATACACCAATAAATTATTAAAAACAACGATCCAAAAAGCAAAAATTAAATTTACCCAACACTCCCCCTTAATTAAATTTTTATACATTTTAGACAAAATAGAGTATTGTCAAATAAACATCGGCTTTTACATAAGCCCCAACAGATGACAGCACTTTTAAAACTTTGGCTCACTCAACATATTCATAAACATCTTATCTGCTTTTTGTTCTTCTGTCAATATGTAGTAGACCTTGAACACTCCTTCAACAACCTTCTCCCAAACAAAATGGTACTTATGTTGACATGTGTGCCTCTTATTGTGCTCAGGATTCTTGGCTACCTGAATTGCAGATTGGTTTTCCTCAAAGATTTTTAGAACTTTTTTTAGCATGTCTGCAAGGAGACTTCGAGTTCAACAAGATTCACTTGCTGCTAAACTTAAGGCAATATAGACCTACTCAGACTCCTTGGAAGAAACAGTAATTCCACTGTTGCTTGTTTCTTTGAGCGCCAAGAAACACAAAACCCAAGAACGTTGAAGGACTAATCTATAGTAGACTTGCAATCTTCCAAGTCTCCTCCCCAGTCTGTATCTACAAAGCCTTCTATTTCAGCATTGGTTTGATTTTGGTCATATATAAGTTTCACTCTATAGTTCCTTTAATGTAGTGTAGCACTTGTTTTAACGCTTACCATCATTCTTGGCTAGCACAGCTTTGATAACAACTGAGATATCCCATCGATGAGCACAATTCTGGTCTTGACCCCAACATTTCATACCGTACATCAGACATCCGATTAATTTGTGGCATCTGGTTTCCAACTATACATAATTTTCTTCAGAGATTGTAATTATCTATTAATTGCCTGTTTCCACTGCTCCCATTTAGTTCATAGTTCATGGCCTCTTTAAAGGTTTGTGGTTCTTCAAAATTAACTGGAAAACTTGTTTCATAATATTCAAGTCCAGCAGACTGTTTCAGTTGAGTTTGGCTTCTGAGAGGGTACTTATTTTCTCCTTCATCAGTTGTTTCATATTAAACTTGCTCTTGAGAATCTTCTTTGCTCTCACTCAAACCTCCCTCTTAATTTTCTACTTCTTCACCAATTATTGTTTCTTGTTCAATCTTTTCTAGTCTATCTTCAGTTTCTTTAACATTTTCTTGATTGTTAGTCTCTCTCTTTGTTCTTTTTCATAATCCACCTTTATTTTCATTTTCAGAATCTTCAATTTCACCATCATCATACATATATTCAACGGTCATTAGCTTTCTGGTATCTGTAATAGTGTGGGAGCTGCTCCTCCTTAATTACTACTTTCGTTACAGAATATCACAACAGGTGGAAGAGCAAATTTGTTATTTTGAGGGTAATAAACTTTATAACCTTTGGTATTATTGTCAGAACCAGCAAAAATACTACTTTGACTTTTCAAGTCCAACTTACTCCTTTTTCCTTTTGTAATATGTACAGAAACTTATGACAATTTAAAAAAAATACAATCGCATCAAACTCTGTCCAAACAACGGTGTGATTCAAAACAAAAACACTTGCATTGATGGCTTCACCCCAATATTTTCAGTCAATATTTTTTGCAACTAACATGGCTAGGCCTACACACCTTTCAACACTAATATGCATGTCCCTTTCTACCTTCCCATTCTGCTGGGGACTTAACACTACCGTGCATTGATGCCTTACTCTGTAATCTTCAAGTAGCAGCTTAATTTATTTATAGTATTCACAAATTTCATCCTGTTATCATTCGTGATAGTTTGTACCTCACCTCCCAAATTTATCTTGGTGGTCTTCAAATATGTCTTCAATTTTCCTTTGCTTCTGTCTTTTCCTTTAAGAAAAATATCATCCGGTAGCTGGAAAAGTCATCTCGGTTCAGCATCTTCTACTTAGACCCTCCTATAGATTGTTTTTCAAATGGTCAACAAAGTTTGAAATGAACCAATTTACCAACTTTAGTGTTTTTGATGTACATGCTGGAAATGGTAGCCGGTGTTGTTTACCATATATACATGGTTCACAAACGGGGTTTTTCACTGGCAGGTAATCCACTTTGTGTGGCTTATGGAATTTTTACACGTGGCGAAAATCTTTGTGGGCTAGTTATATCATGCCAATCAACTAGATTTTACCTTTTGGTTGCTGCATAATTCTCACACAACATATAATATAATTGAAAATTCATTTTAAACAGTTTTCCCTGTCTATTAATAGTTGTACAAACTATCAGAACCATTCATCAACAATATTATTATGACCTCTATAAAGGGTTGAGCCCATAGACAAAAGATTAACTTCTAGTGTGGGAACAAATAACACAAACATTACACCAGGTAACCAAGAGTTTCCATCAAAGGCATTAAAACAGATAGACCTACTACCTATTCCTGTGGATTTAATGGTAGGTAGCCAAAATTTCCATCAACAGCATTAAAACAGACAGTAGCATACCGATTTCTGTGACTTTAATGGTTGAGCCAATTTCAATTAGTTTTTCAACTGATAGCTTGTTGAAATTTTCATAAAGTTCTTACATGCAGCACATATGTTCACTAGCTCCGTTATCCAAGAACCAATCCGTTTTTTCAGACCTAGTAATGCCTACAAATGCATAGGTAATAAGTGCATTGGTCCTAGGGTCATAATCATGTCTTTCTTTTTCTTTACTAAACCAACTTTATTTTTTTATATGACCTGGGTTTTGATATAAGTGTCATGTTTTAGTCTTAAAACAGTCAGTTTGCCAAACCAGAAACAAATTTCACATTGGGTATGCTTTTCATTTATTTTAAGGAATAGCTTTAGCAACCAAGGCAAATACATCACTACCGTTATCACAAGACTTGATATGCTCCTCTTCAATCAACAAACAGACAATAAACTCATTTTTAGTATTTTTTTTCTATGGAACTGATTACCACACTGGTATAAAATTATGGTGAGATTCAGAAAGAAACATAACATTTTGGTAATAATCATGGTTTCTTGAATACTCTCACCCAATAAAGTCACTTTGAAAGTAATACATTCCATCTTAGAGAAGCAAATGTTGTAATACCTTCCCCTTCATAAATAAAATAATACCGGTACTTTTTGTTTGTAATATAATTAAGAGTAACCTCCGAATAGTTATCATAAATGGACACAAGTTTGTTCCACATTGTCTTTGCTGTAGTAAAACTAAGTAATTGTAATAAAGGTTCATCAGATATTCTACCAACAATAATTTCTTGCGATTTAGTATCCTTATCATTAGACCTAGTTATATCAGCGCCTTCCTCTACAGGTTTGACTTCACTTTCAGTGACGCAGTCAAAAATCTTGTTTGACCTCCTTAAAACTATCAAAAGCTGAAATTTACAAATCTCCCAGTTATCTTCTCTAGTAAGTAGTAACTGAATGATTNTTTTTTTTTTTTTTTTTTTTTTTTTTTTAGAAAACCCAACTCTTGCAAATGAGTCACAATTATATTTTTATCTTGTTTGAAGAAATCCTGAACATCTAAAAATTAAACTAAACTATGTAACAGATATGTAACACATGCAACAATCAATCTGAACTAAATTGCAATATGATGTCACCTTGATATAAAGCCCTAGAACCAATTTTTAAAATAATTATTATGATAGAATCCTAACTTTCTCTCTCTTTTTTTTTTTAACTTAACTATATACCCCATTTTGATATATTAAAAATAGACTCCCTTCAAACTTTCTCGAAACAATGATCTTTGGGCTTTAATGTTGATTCCATTACATGATGAAAAAAAAAGTAGGGTATTCGAAAACATGGTGCTTAGGAATATATTTAGTCCAAAAAGGGATGAGGCTACTGGGGAGTGTAGGAGGTTACATAATGTATAATAATGAGTTACGTAAACCTTTTACTCATCACAATACATTGTTAGTATTGTCAGATTACGGTGGGGAGGACATGAAGCATGAATGGGAGAATCTAGAACAATGTTCAGGGCATTGATTGGCAAACTCAATAGGAAGAGTCTATTGGGAAGTCCTAGATGCAGATGAGAGGATAACATAAGAATGGACCTGAAAGAGATAGGTTGTAATGAGATGGACTGGATTGAACGAGCCCAAGATAGGGAGTGGTAGGTGGCATACTTTTGTAAGTGTAGCAATGAATTTTCAAGTTCCTAATGCCATAGAGTAATTAAGTAATGTTGATTGCAATGTCAAAGAATCAAAAATTATATAGTGCTAATAGGCCTGGCTTAGCAGGTGACATTGGATAGGTGCTTAGTAACTTTTTTCAATATTAGAATGATAAATATAATTTACTAGGCACCCTAAACAACCAAAGTTATTTCTGCATGAATAAGACCATAATTAAGACTTATTTTTAATTGCTGTAAAATTCAAATAAATAACCATTTTAGTATACATAACAACAATAATATGTAGCTGCCATAATTAATAATGATAATGTAGATATTTATGCATTAAACCTTAACCTTTAACATCAGGGTACCAAAGCTTCACGTGTTTAAGTTAAATTTAAGCTACGTAAAGGGAAATGGTGCATGTTATAAATGGATCATGGGCTAGATTGAATTCCAAATGTAAGTCATAATAATGAGTTAGTATGATAAAATGACCACCTCCAAGAAACCCTTCCCTTGCTAAGACACTAAACCAGGGGTCGGCAACGCAGTTCCCGCGGGCGCCCTCTTGACAGGTTTTAGGCGATTTTAGCTGTCCACCTTATATTTTGTAATTTTGTACATTTTTGGTTAAATAGTTTTGTTTGATAAATAATAGGATGGTTGTCGAGTATTAGTTAAAATTAAACTTATCTGTTATATAGTCCTCATTAGTCCTCAATTTATTATTCCATTAATATCTTCATGAATAAGTTTTTACCGATAAGCCCACTTTGTAACACGCCTCAAAATTTAAGGCTCAAATATTCAAATCTGAATGATAATATTATAGTTTATGTTTTGTTTATTGACATTTTTCTTGGTGCCACTAGAGTAAAACATATTTTGGAAAATAGCTCTTCATGCTTAAAAGGTTGCCGACCCCTGCACTAAAATATATCTGATTTGGCTTTCAAGAACTCACTAGTGATTATATCTTTCCAGGGTTAAGACCTATGTAACTCATTCCAACTGCCACGCGATTAAAATAAAAAGGTGCCTGAGTCCTTTTAACAACTAGATAAGCAAAAGATTATTATCTACTGTGAGGCAGAAACCTCCAGTTAGCAAATTGGGGTGGGTTAAGAGAGAGAAATGAATCATTCAGACAAGGATAGCACAGTTAACCTCCAATCTTGATCTTACAGGTCAGAGCCACAAGTTGTGCTTGAAGAAACTAAACAAATAGATTGCAGGCACATATTAATCCCAACTGGGAAGTGGGAACACTTGCCTTGTTTTTTTTTACTTATTGTTTTGAAAGCTATAAACATAAAAATTAATAATATAGTTTATATTAATAAGCAATATTTTACTGACCCACCAAATTAGTTAATAAATAATGATAATATATTAACTAACTTATTTGTAAAATTAATTTATTACAAGTTTCTGTGGCACACATATAGAATAGTGAAAAATGACTATGTAAATTATATTTAGAATAACATACTTGTTACCCATATTGGTGAGCATGTGGAATAAACATCACGCTCTGGTTCGGTTTCATGGTGATGAAATGGCTTGGGCTCAAATCCCAGATGGCTATTCTTAGGGTGATTTTATTAACTGTTTTTCCACTCTCCCTCTACACAAATACGAGTAAATTTCCACTGAATTCTAGCTCCCTCATTCTTATCACAATAGTGCAATTAAATGTGGATAGCCCAAACGAGGAGTAAGATGAGGTTTATAAAACTTCTCAACCTTTCTAGGCTAGCAACACCCTTGCGAACAAGATAAGACTCTCGTGGACCTTGTAAGAATTTTTGTAATCATTTGTTTTTCATATTTTTTAATTTTTTTAATCCAAAGTAGAATAATATATCAGAGTAGCATATTAAACAATTAAAAGTGTTTTAATTTTATAAATATTTAAAATTAAAATAAACGTTTTTACATACCCCCATACTGAGTTAATTGAAAGATAAAAAAAAAACTGAAGGAAATATATAAATACAGTTATAGAGTAATATGTATAACCTGAATGGGTAGTAAGACATAGTGCTAAAAAAACTTATTGTATAAGATAGGGATGAGAAGTGTAGTTTAGAGGAAGTGCACCTGTATTGGAGTAAAGGGACTAGAAAAATTATAGTGATGAATGACATGTATAAAACCACTCATTCATCTGAGATTCTAACTATGATTAATTCTCCTTTACAGGAAATTCATTTTATTGAAAGGTTGACACCTTAGACCATAAGACCACCAATTCAATTTTATTAAATTTAGAAAATATATTTATACTGACGCAAATACAAAGAAAATTCCATTATTAAAGAATCTAAAAACTATTCTGTAGGCTTTCACGGCTGGTGTTTGAGTTCAATTTAATGTACTTGGGCTAACTACAAGTCCCATTTATTTCAAGCTTTAATGGCTAACACTATTCACAATAAAATATAAATTTAACTAAAAAAATACTATTAATTATCACTTAAATTAATCACCTAACTTTGTCTCTTAATCTAACATATTGACATGAAAACAAAATGACCTATGTTAAATATATTTAATGACAACAGGCCTTATTTTTTTACATCAAATGTTTTGTAAATTGGCCATCTACTCTCTGGGTTTAATATTTAATTTAATTTCATGTTTTTAGTAACATCAAAAGCCATTGAAGATTTGAAAAAAAGTGTTTCACTTTTAAAACTCCCAAGAGAGCACTCCCCTCGAGTGTGAACATTTATCACTATGGCAGACAAGATTAAGAAATTCTTCCAAAAGAAGAAGGCTGATGCCAAGTTCAAGATGGCCGGACCTGGATACAAGCTGAATGCAGCGGTACCACAACCGCAGGTTGAGGCAAGTTCCACAACGAAAGTGACTCCTCGTGGACCACTGTCTGATGAGGCGAAACAGGCGGCTGCGGCAGCTCTTGCTCGTCTCGGTGGTCAGAAGCAGGATACTGTTGCATTTAATACGTGAGTCTATATTAAATATAATCTTCAATAAACACACTGCAATTGAAACTGACATCTGAAAAATATTGGTGCCAATTTAAGTTTAAAAAAATTGTCTCTCTTTAAACCTATGTCGTATTTAGATGTGAGTAGACTGAGTAAATTTCTAACTATGAACACACTAGCAATTTCCTTCCTTTTAAAGCCGCCTCGGTGGCGTAGTTGGCTAACGTGCTAGTCGTGTTGAGCTTGACTGCCGAGGACAGGGAGATTGAGGTTCGAATCTTGGTCGGGTGAACTGGGGTTGGTTTTTCCTAAATGGTTTTCCACTCTCCCTCCACGCAAATGCGGGCTCACTTCCTCTAAATTCAACCTTCCCAATTCCTAATCCATTAGCCTAATTAGTACCTAAGCGTATAACCCGAACGGGTAGTAAGACGCGGTGCTAAATAATAATAATAATAATAATCCTTCCTTTTAACTCTAAGTGTTGTTTTTTTGTGCAGCTCCTGTTACTAATGTTCAGCATATTCACATATTTATACTATTAGGATAATGATGAAGAAAGTATAATGTTTAGGAAATGTAATCACCTATATGTGAAGTGAACCATTGAGGGAAAACACCCGACCTAGAATCGAACGCTGATCTTCCTGTCCCTGGTAATATAATCTAATGTGAGGATAACATATTAGACCATGCTCCACTAATGTTGGTTTTATAAATTAAAATTATATGCTGTTTGTTTAGCTGGAATTATTCAAATTGGGAGAGTTTAGTCGTGTATCCAGCCATAAATATCCAAAGAAAATTAGAGGCAAATTAATATTTTCAAAAAAATATCAGTAACATAGGTCTTTCTACATTATAAAAGTCTGGCAAAAAATATCAAAGACACTTAATTTGTCTAGTGTCTTTATAAAACTTTTACTGCTATCATATGGGAGTGCTTAAGTCTGATATGTGCAATTAATAGACAATAAGTCCTGCTATAACATTGAGCTATGCTCCTGAAAATGCAACTTTATGGAAAACAACATTATAAAATGTTGGCTTTCCCATAAGAATCAATGCAAAGTCTAGGGCCTACATGTTTTATTGTATTGCATGGGTAGTTTGAAGGTAGTGGGGGGAGGAACCCCTAACGTGGCTTGCATGACTCATTACATATAGCGTGAATGAGAATCGGGTGGTTAGCGTCAAACTTGGCGCATGATTCTCTCAGCTGAAAAACAGCGTTGTAGCAAGTCTCTGCCATTGTTATGTAAAAAAGGGTCACAGACTATTAACAACGTTGTAACCAACATTGTGCTAGGCAATGCTCTAGCAGGTATTACCATGTATTAATCAAAATTTGCAAATGGGACAATTTTGCCAACCAAATATTCCATTTAAGAAAATCTATTTAGGGCCTACCTAGACATATTATTTTTAGTGCAAGCATGGTAAATTGTTTAAGTTATTGAAAAGTCGAACTTATTTGGAAACTTTAAACTATATTATTTCTGTTATGCAAACAGGTCTCTTGCAGCGATTCAGGCCCAAGTCCGGCGAGAGCTGGAAGCAGAAAAGAAAGAAAGTTCAATTGAAGAGGTACCAAAATCTGGTGTCGATAGTAGTGCGGGGGATGATGAAAATTTATCACCTTTCTTGGCAGTAAATGGTGTTTACTTCAAATGTCCACTTATAGGTAACATTTTTGTTCGAGCTCTTCTTTAGTGACATTAGGCTATAGTAGAGAATTACATATTTAGAAAATTACACAAAACCAGAACCAATTTATTTGAAAATAGCAAAAGTACCTGGCGTTGCTCGTGGTAACCCCTGGCAATGCTTTTATTTGCTTCAAACAAACAGAAAAAAAAAATTCTTCATTTTATTTTTCCTGGCCCAGTTTCTAGTTAATTTAAAAAAATTAAGTCAAAATTTTAAAATTCCAACTTTGAGGTGCACATGTTCATGCACAGGAGCTACTGATTATTAAATTTCAAACATCTGCGTGCGATATATATCGCATATCACTCATGACAAACACACAAACTCTTCAATTTGTTAATATTGATTTATTTTTTACTTAAAAATATTGATATTTTTTACTTAAAAATATTGATATTTTTAATTTGAAATATCTTCATTGTAAAAACTTTTAATTACCTTTATAATGTACTAACATTTATTTTTTAAACTTTAACTTCTTTGTAGATCTCTCCTATAATTATTAGGGTCAAATGGATACTCTACCTAAGTTTAGAATATAATTTTATATTTTTAGTGAATGTATTATTTCATAATGAAACACTAAAATTAGGAAAAACCATTATTGTTTTTATTGAAAAGTTTAACAAAAATATTACCAACAATTAAATTTAATGGGTCAGTAAAAAGGAGGGTAACTAAGCAGAAATTAATCTAGTATACAGTTGGAGGGGGTGGGGATGGGAAACCACTCTTATAAAAGAAACTACCCCTCATGTGTTACCCAATCTGGAATATAGCCCAACTTCTAAACAACTAGTTAAAAAGGATGAATGCCAGTCATATGTGCTGGTATTGATTAACAATGTATACAAAATCACATAATAGATACAATTTTAAAGAAAAACTTCTTTGAAGCTGTGAGGTATAGTAATTTTTTACTTGTATGAAAATACAGAAAAGATATGAATTAATGAGAAATGACAAAGAGCACTGTCTTTTACAATGAAAAGAGGAACACACTTTAGACTCACTCTTGTCACTATCCAATCCCGCGACATAGGTCTTGTCTTACTGGGACTCTTTCAATATTGAGGAGGCATGCGAATAAATGTAATCACCCTCATGGTTAATTTCTGTATTGTTGTGCTATAAAATGGGTTATTCAAGGATCAGTCAGTTTAACTGTTGTTTGAAGAACTGTGTGTTAAATATCCCATTATTATTACCTTCAAGCCAGAATTTGTGTGAATACATTCTTTTCACAAGCTTGTGTGATATCACAGACCACTGCAATATTTCCCAGGCTCACTATAATTGTTTTTATTTTAAAGTAACATATTTTATCCAACCTTTCATGACATTTCATGGAAGTTCATTGTATGGCAAACAAGATTTGATAATATATAGCAATATTTTTCATGCATACTTTTTGCAAGTACATTTGCATTTGTTGTTATAATAACTGGAAATGACTAAATGGAATGCCTCAAAACTCTGGCAGCAAACTATAATACTAGAAAATTCGCAGTTATTGGTTGTATAATTTGTGAGACAACAAGATGGCGGTGTGGAATTATGCTGCAAAGTAAGTTAGCTATGTCATTAACATATCAATGTGTTATGGCAAGTAACATTATTATAAAGATATTTGTTTTTGGGTCATGTTGAAAAGCATAAATTGAAACTTAGTATCAATTCAATTATTGTTGAGCATATAACCCGAATAGGTAGTAAGACACAGTGCTATAAATATTGATGATTACTAAAACTCTATTTAATCTTATAGTGTTTATTAAACATACTGTATTTATGTGATTTTCTACCCATGCTACAAATATTTAATACAATATATAAATACAGTTTTTTAGAGTTAGGTCGAATCCACTATTATGTGTATAATAGGAAATGTAAATATAGAATAGTAGAAAACAGAACTAGTAACTAAATGTTAACATTCTTTATTATAATATATTAATTATATCACCCATACATTAAGTGATAAATTACTGGTCTGGGATATGGTTGTTAAGTTCATCCTATAATGATAATTGTTCTGAACCACCAATAATAAGTATTACAGCTCTAAAACAAATTTCACTTGAATAATTTAAAAAAAAATCTAATGATTTGGGCCTCGAATCTTTAATATCTTCAAGGATTTGATGGTTCATTCCTAGTTTTTTTTTGTCCCTATCAAAGAAATTTCCCTTAACACGCCTTAATACTTTAAAAAAACTTTGAATAAGTTGGAAGTTAACACACCTACATGTTACTCTCACCATATATTTGAACTAACTGGTAGGAACTATGTATGAGCTACACAAGCATCTCTAGCTCTGTTTCTTTATTTTCACTAACCTGTATCATGATAGGCCAGTCGCTCTTTCGACCAATCAGAGTGGTTTTTATGACGGTTAGCAACAAACTCTTTGTGTTCTAAGTGATGATGAAGATTTCTCCAAACGTGCCTACATATCAAAATGACTGCATCAACTCCATTTGTGTGATGAATGTCAAGGCGTTGTAATAGTAAAAGATAAAAACTGATGTTACATTAAAACTTCCTCTCCAAACTAGCTTAATTTGTGTTATTGATTCCTAACATTGAAAAAGGCCTATAAAAATCTAGAAAATGATTCATACAAAAGGGTAAAATTTAGTAAAAAAAGGGTGTAAAAAAATGAGGTAATTACTTTGTAGTCATCACTTTCAACTATGCTGAGTGTAAGTCACCTATATTTTCCCCGTTGTCATACTGTAGAACTTTAGTGGAATCACACATCATTGTATTTATAGGTCCAGAAGTGTTACCTAAAGATGAGTGGCATAAGAAAATTAGAGAATTCCTATATGAGCAACTAACAGAAGAACGGGGCCTTACTGCAGTACTTATTATACACACATGTAACAAGAATAGAGAGAAGGTATGTTCTTATATAGTACAGTACTAACAGAGCTCCATTGGGCTGTTTTTGGATCAAATGTGAATTTCATAACATTTTTTAAATGCCAACATTTCCAAGACATATTCACAAAAACAAACCATTCAATTTATGTACTTTAAAACATCATGTAAGGATTTAAAAAAACCATACTAACAATGCTTATAACAAAATTTTAAAGTTACTCTTTTGAATTAAACCTTGCTCAACACTCAGCTAGTGAAATTAAAGCTAAATATTAGGCAAAATACTTAAAACCTGTGGGAATATAAGATTTTCAGTTTAGAATCAAATCTAAATTGAATATTAAACTAAATTAAACACAAGCTTGGATATAAAATTGAAGGCCTAACACAAACTTTAGAAATATGTTTAAACATATTTTGATTTTTTGCTTGGCTTACTATTCATCCAAGCTATAGAAAATCGATCGTCACCGCCCAATCCCCCGACCTAGGTGACGATCAATTTTCTTTAGGAGGCAACTATTACCTCTTTGTCCAATGACAGCAATGTAAAGTGTGAACTGTGTTCTTCTTTTCATTGTAAAAGCCATATTGTGTTCGTCCCTTTTATATGTTTCTATCCACCTTTCCTGTACCTTCTTCCAAATATAATATAAACTGACTGCAGTAAAATGATTGCATACAGATTACTTCATTGGAAGCTTCTTGAGTATTGTGAATTTATATTTAAATAAATTTGTCAATCCAAATTACAAATTTCAGTCCTAGATAATAAAAAAATTAAAAATTATTGTTATAATATTATAAGTTACTATTTTGAAGCCTGAGTCTGTGCATTTTTACTGACTCTGACTCCATCCAAAATTGCTTCCGAATCCACGGTCTTGATATTAACTGTCTAGTTATCACATGGAGGAATGGACACACATGTTTTAGGCACAGGCTCTCTACTTTATAGCTCTAATTCGCAGAAAGAGTTTAGGTACAGGATTTTTAATCCACAGAAAGATTATGTTGGCAGTTAAGGACATAAAATTCAATAACAATTGGATGTGAAATATTGTGGTAGTAGGGAGGTGGCATAATACGGTCATCATCAATGTGCATTGTTCAACGGAAGACAAAGATGGCCTAGTAAAGGATTGTTTCTTTGAAGAGCTATAACACCTATATGACCAATTCTCAACCTATCACTTGAACATTGTGATAGGTGACTTTAATGCATGCATAGGTAAGAAAGAATTCTTTAGACCTACAATAGGTAAAGAAAGCTTATTTCAATAATGATAATAAAATTAGAGTGATACATTTTGCCACATATAAGAACCTTGTTGTAAAAAGTACTTGCTTCAAACTTAAGGATATTCATTAATATACCTGGACCTCCCCAGAGGGGATCACGCATAATCAAATCAATCATTTGCTGATGGATAAAAAACTGCATACAAACTTAATAAATGTCAGGTCATACAGGGAAGCAGATTGTGTTTTAGACCACTACTTATTAATAGTAGAAGGGTGACCTGGTGGTCTAGGGGTAAGGTATCAGACTTCTGTGCTGGGAGTCCGGGATTCAATCCTCGGTCCCGGCACATTTATCTGATTGCCAAACCCTTCCTTCACCTCTGACAATACGTGTATTAATCACAACTTGTGAATGTGAGGAATGCCAGGCCTCCACCGTGGTTCGGATTCCACGTTAAACTGTAGGTCCTCCATTTCATCTCACAATCGCCCTACCATTGCACATTAGCGTAAGTGCGTATAACCCGAACGGGTAGCAAGACATGGTGGTGATGATGATGATTAATGATAATAATACAAAATAATTTTAAAAAGATTAAAGTATAATAAAAAGAATGATTATTGTTGAGATCTTTTTAGAATTAAAATGTAGAATGTTAGATACATTTTTTTAGTTAGTAAATATTTTAACTAAACAAAAGATTAAATGTGCATAATAATTGACTAGCATGGACATTTTAAGAAGTGAAAATTTTGAATTTGAATTAATTATGATCAAAAATAATATCTAAATGTTGAAAAGTATTTATGAAGAAAATTTAACCAAAAGAGAAAGGATGAATTAATTTGGAAAAAAATATTACCTTATTGGGACACTTTGCACAAATCAAAGTGAAACATTAAGGCATATCACAAACAGTAACAACATGGCACATTTGAATGTTACATGTAAAGTAAAATGTCATACAATAAATATTCACAATAAGTCATAATAGTACAAAAGTTTAAATATAAAAGTCGATGAATAAAGTTATTAGAATTGGGTGCATTTCTTGAAGACAAATTATTATTCTCTGAAATTAAATGTTCATTCCTGCCTTATAAATAAAGTTATTATGTCATTCAGTTATTACAAATTATTGACATTTGAATATTAATTTTAATATACACTGAAAGGTAGCAATCAATTATTCCTTTATTGATTCCAGTATGGCCCTGTCAAATAAGCTATATTAGAGTGGAACCAGGCAAGGTAAGTATGCTACTTTACAGGTTACGTGAATGGTACATAACATCACAGAATGACAAAAATTGAAATATAAAGGGTATTTTACCTCTTCAGTTTTTTTTATGAAGTCTCATATTTGTCAATGTTAGATTTATTTTTCTGAAATTTGTTCAATACGAAGTCTGACACCTTAGCTCAGTTGGTAACGTGTCTGCCTACTGAGCTAAGGGTCCTAGGTTCGATTCCCAACAGGGCCGAAAATATGGGTTTACCCTTCCACATTGATAAATTAACTGCCGGGGACTGGATGTTGTGCCTGTCCTAGTCTCAAGATAAATTATAAGGCATATGAAGCTATGATAGGCCTAGCCAGCTGGTGCTGGAAAAATATATGACTTTAATAGAAAACTGACCCAGGCCATAGACTTGAAACAATAATGGATGTAAACCTGCCTCGGTGGCATAGTTGGCTAACGCGCTAGTCGTGTTGAGCTCGACCGCCGAGGACAGGGAGATCGAGGTTCGAATCTCGGTCGGGTGAACTGGGGGTGGTTTTTCCTAAATGGTTTTCCACTCTCCCTCCACGCAAATGCGGGTTCACTTCCTCTAAATTCAACCCCTCCCAATTCCTAATCCATTAGCGTAATTAGTACTTAACTGTATAACCCGAACGGGTAGTAAGACGCGGTGCTAAATAATAAATAAATAAATAATAATAATGGATGTAAAAATAAAAGTCAAGACTGATGGAATGTTTGAATTGAAATTTATGAAGCTTTACACACCCTATAAACTATTGTTACTGGGTATAAACAGTAGCTTAAAACAAACCTATTTCTAATTGTTTCAGGTTGAGCAATGTGTCGAAACATTGTGTAAGTATTTGGAGAATATATTACATAATCCTGGAGAGGAAAAATACCATAGAATACGTCAGTCCAATCGTGTGTTCCAAGAGCGTGTAGCACCCTTGGAGGGAACCCAGGACTTGCTACAAGCTGCAGGTTTCCAAGCAGAGGACGACTACTTGGTGTTCTCGGAAGAGCGGCTTCAAACTCCAGACACACTACAGGTACAGCTCATACCAGCGATTTAGCAGTGATGGATTTATTTATCACTCATGTTATGTTAATCTTACTATTTTTATTCAAAAATAGTAATAGGGTGTTTTTATTTTGAAAGCCAACACTACTCAGGCTAACTACTATAGGTAAGAGTTGCGGTGGAGGGTATACATGAGATAGTACTGTTAAAGAAATCAGAGTTGATCATGTTCAGTTAGATTCTGTTGTAATCAAGAAACAGGCAACAACAAAATCTAAATGAACATGATCAATCTATAGCCGTGCTGCCATAGTCCAGTTTGTGGTTTACTCTCTTCTGCTGAAGAAAGGGACTGATGTACCCTGAAAATTACATAACTATGTGTTTTGTTGTATGTTTTAATTGTGAGCTTTGAGGTCTACAGTTTTCTGGTAAGTGTGTAGGTCTTTTCATTCTATCCTTTTTTCAATGTTTAATTTAATATGGCTCTTTGATACAATTTTTCCTTTGTTTACAAACAAATAAATATAAAATAGTTATTCTCAAAATTGAAAAATGACACCTGGACACGGGAATTGAAACCGGGACCTTCAGCTTAGTTCGATTCCCGTGTCCAGGTGTCATTTTTCAATTTTCAGAATATGATATCTAGATGGAGAATTCCTCCCTAAAAGCACAAATAATAGCTTCGGCTATTTGATTCTTAATAAAATAGTTAGTTACCACTGTCACTTTTACTGCAAACCTCTTCCAAATTTTCACTTGAAAGTTGAAACTCTTCTGTCCTTTAAGATATGTTTTAAGTATTCCACGATACATAGCTTTGATAATGTTTTTGGAGTTATGTTCGACCAAAATGTAACCTTCTTTCAACTGAGCATCTTAGTGATAAAAATCAAACATGTTTTTCCTAAGCTGTATTGGTGTTGGTTGGCAATGAACTGTCTTTAATCCCACTTGTGATGTGGCCAATTCCAATTGACCTAACATGTTTGTTTCTCTGGCTCATAGGCTTCGACCAGATTTGTGCCGCTTACTGTTCAAAATTGGTTTTTCTATTGGCAATAGCCTAAAGTGTCTCGAACAAGATCTTATGCAATCTCTTAATATTCCACTGGTTTGAAAATATTATGTTTCTAATGGTCCTTTTTAATTCTGTGATAGATTCTGTGTGATGCTCTGCGTAGTGCTGAGCCCATCACCCTAGAGTTGGATCATAATCTCCAGGTGTTGCTGCCATCTCAAGCGGCCAGTCGTCGAGAACTCCCACCTGTGTTTTATAATCTCACACCTGAAGAAATCAAACGAGAACAACAAAACAGGTAAAGATTGTTAAGATAGTTAAGATACAAGTAATGTTGTATAGAAAACAGAAAAAAATATTGTACAAATGACAAAAAAAAGGTAAAATAGTTCCCAAATTTTGGCTATGTCGATGAAATCGTTTCAGTTGTACTTTAACAGCCATCTTCGGGGATGGAGCTCATTCACAAACAAAAAGGTTAGTTGGGAATATCACATGTAGTCTCCCACACTTTTAATGTGTTGTGGACATGTGTTTGTGTGTGTGGTAATAAAAATAAAATTACCAGAGATTTCACAGTAAATTTTAACCTTGATTTTGATTCAACATTTACAATTAACATATTTTTCCATGCATCTGACCTCATATTAAAATTACTTTATGTATTTTTTTTATATATATTGTACTGTAGTAAATGCATTTTTAAAAAGACTTAAAAAGCACCATGTTTGATTTAAGTAAGTAAGATCACTAGAACACAAAAGTCATCTTTAATAAATTTACAATTTGAAGGTTTTTAGGCAAAATAAAACTAGTAATGGTCACAATGGGAACAGGTCAATTTTCAATTTTGCCATTTCATTTTAATATCAGCACTTTCATTTACTGGGATTCAAGAACTTTCAATAAATGTATCTAAAAATATGATATTAAGATCCATTTTTTCGATATCAGTAAGAATTGAGATTATCGAGTTTGAGATCCTTAACAATTGCACTGTGTTATAATATGTATATGAAAGACAGCATTGTAAAGGTAGTTTAAAAAATCCACATTGTCGCTCAATGGACTAGATTAGGATAATAAAAGAGTATAAATAATATCCAGCACACCTACCTTTAGAAATAGTACTGTAAAATAAACTTACTTAGAAGTTATGTTATGTTAGAGTAAAAAACACTAAAACAAACCAAAATTAGAGGTGTGCGAAAAGTGCTTTTTTTAAAACTTATAGTAAATTTTCAAATGAATACTGAATAATACTAAATGAAAAGGGTTTATTTCTTATATGGTGAAATTGACTGATTAATTAATTTAATAATTTTGAAAGGGATGTTTAAAATGTAGTTTTTGTCAAAATACAGACAAAAACTATAAAATGAAATGTTATTTAAAAATAGAAATTTTCATTTGTAAGACAAATTTCAGGATATTAATAAAAGAAAGCTCAATCACCTTTTAATAGCTATTTTCAAAACGTTCACAAATTTTGTTTTTCCAAAACCTGGATTTATAAATATTTTGAATAAAATGTTGAACTGTTCTAAGACGGGTATACATTTTAACTAAAACAAAATCTTGTTTTTACTACACATTTATTTTCATTCGGTTTTTGATGCTTGTAAAAAGAGTCATTGATAGATTACCACTATTTCATAAACTAAATTAAATAACTAATAATACTTGACACCGCGTCTTACTACCCTTTCGGGTTATATGCTTAAAATAACTAAAACTTTGAAGACAATTTATGATTTAAAATAGCTACTGACTGATAGGGTTGTTTATTCCAACTTTACTTTACATCCATTATTGTTTCCAACTTGTGGCCTGGGTCACTTTTTTAACCAAGCCACATATTTTCCCACTACCGGCTTGCCAGGCCCGTCGTAGCTCCATATGCCTTATAATATAACTTAAGAGTAGAATAGGCACAACATCAAGTCCCTGGCCATTAATTTACCACCGTGAAAGGGTAAACCTACATTTCACCAATGATAAATTTTTCGGCCATGCTGGGTATCAAACCCAGGACCCTTAGCTCAGTAGACAGAGTTCCTACGGTCTGAAAAGTATGGGAAAAAAATAAGTCAGGGAAGCTTAAAAAAATTCAGGGAAAGTCAGGGAAATAACAATTCATGTCACACTTCAATTTCATCAGAAATTGTAAAGTCGCAGAAGGAAGGTGTTGCCAAAAGTGAAAGTACTGTAGTGGCTCGAAGAAACCCTAACACTTTTGTTATTAAAGATAATATAAATAAGGCAGAAGTCATTTGGGCTTTGCAAGTTGTTGACAATAAAATGTATTGCAATTCGTGCAATAATTTAAGTACAATTTTTCAGTTGATGTTTCCCGAGTGTTCCATTGCCAGTGCCTTTACTCTTGGTTGAGACAAGGCTGCATATTTCATTGTGCATGGCTTGGCTCCATTCTTTCATAACAATTTACTGGACCGCCTAAAATCATGTAACAGCTTTGTAATTTGTATTTTGATAAATCTGGGGACATGTGAGCTTCATGTTGTTCATGGTTCCTTGTTAAGTTTCTCAAAGAAGAAAAGCTTTCTAAAACAAAACCTGTAGGGATACTGAAAAGAGCAGCCTGTGATTCATTCCTGGAGTGTATACTCACTTTCTGCAAAACAATTGCAGATGGATTTCAGACTTTCCTTTTTGATAGGGTTTGATATATTTTGTTATTTTCCCATCATTTTCCCTGAACTGATTGGCAAGGCGTCTGCTTTCTTATTCTTCCATGAGAGGTGAGGCAAGGTCGGCTGTAGGGGAGGAGGAGGAGGAGGCTGAAATAAATGTAATTAACTTAATATTTACACTAGAATAGTACCATAAAATTATAGTGGACATTTTGTGAGAAGTTGTTCAGGAAACTTGGGAAAATAGTCGGGGAAAAGTCAGTGAGAATTTTTTTTACAAATACTGTAGGAACCCTGGACACGCTACCGACTATGTTAAGGTGTCAGACTATTTATTATAACTAAAAACCCAAAAATCAAAGTGACATTCATTGAATAGATAAAAGAAAAGTAATAAGGTACTAAGATTAATTAATAATTAAAGGGAAGTAAGCTTAGCTTAGTTTGACATCTCTCTTCCTTACCCACATTAGTTTTAAAAGTATGCCATCTGTATCTGTCTCTCTCTTCCACCCTCTCTCACCCAAATATTATCTCTCCTCCCCCCTCTCACTCCAAGCACTATCTCTCCTCACCCCTCTCTCACCCAAGCACTATCTCTCCTCACCCCTCTCTCACCCAAGCACTATCTCTCCTCACCTCTCTCTCACCCAAGCACTATCTCTCCTCACCCCTCTCTCACCCCTCTCTCACCCAAGCACTATCTCTTCTCGCCCTCTTTCCCCTAAGCACTATCTCTCCTATCCCTCTTTCCCCCAAGCACTATCTCTCCTCTCCCACCCTCCTCCAAGCACTCCTTCCTCCCCTCTCTCTCACCCAAGCGGTCTCTCCTCCCATCTTCCCTATCTTTTGTGAATATCTCACTTATCTCTCACTTTACAAGTGTACCTTTCTTGTATCTTTCCCTCTAATGCACACACCTTTCTTTCTTGAGCTCACAGTCCAGTACAAAGTTGTTAAACTTACTTGTTTTCAACCCTCCTTCTTTTAAAATCTAAGTTTACTGAACACACGTTGATTTGACAGCCCTGAAGGTCACTCATGTAGTATTCATATGATTACTTATGTATAGGGAACAATTTTACATATTTATAAAACAAAACAATGAGATATTAATTTAGAAAACATTCTAAGAAACTGATAGGAAGGAGCTTTCAAATCTAATTAAGGACATGACTTTTACAATATTTGTAGTGTAAAAATTGTTTTAAACAATGTCAAGAATTTATTATAGACTAGGAAAGTTATAATGATTAAGGAATTGATAAATAAAGAGTAAAAAATTATTGGTTTTATAAAAATCATAAAACCAAGCAACAACATTAAGTCCATGTTAGTTAATCTATACACCAATGTACCTGTTCAAGAAACCATCAACCTCATCAAAAACATTCTTACTAGCATGAGGCCTGTTCAAAAAGTTTCCAAACTTTTTTTTTTTAATTTTTTGAGCTTATCTACAACTTATTCAGCTTTGTCACCTTCAAAGTACATCCCTCTTCGGTTGATACACCGCCCCCAATGCCATTTCTACTTCTTGAAGAAGTCCTGATAGGCGTTTTTCTGGATTGTGCGCAGATCGGCTTGCGATTTTTCTTTAATGTCGTCAATTGTGTAAAATCTTTGTCCTTTCAAAGTGGATTTTAGTTTTGGTAACAGGAAAAAGTCCTCTGGGGCCAGATCAGGGGAGTAAGAAGGTTGGGGAAGCACAGTGGTCTCCGTTTTGGTGCAAAAGTCACAAATCAGTAGCGATGCGTGTGCGGGTCCATTGTCGTGAGGGAGGAACCAGGACTTGTTTTTCCTCAACCTGGGCCTTTTTCTCCTGACATTTCCTCACAGACGTTTTAGAACTTCAATATAATACCAATGATTTACTGTTTGTCCCTCCAGTAAAAATTTGTGATGAACAACACTCTCAACATTTAAAAAACCCGTAAGAATGACTTGCACGTTCAACCTGACCTGCTGCGCAATTTTCAGTCTTGGCTAATTTTTTACAACCCACTTTGAAGACTGGGTTTTTGTCTCAACATCATAGCATAGAACCATGTCTTATCGCCAGTGATAATTCTCTTCATGAAATTTTCATCCTTATTTGTACGATCCAAAAGTTTCTGGCAAATTGCAACTTGATTGTCTCTCTGATCCTGAGTCGGCAGCCTTGGGATGAACTTTGCAGAACCAAGCTGCATTTCCAATTTTTCGGTCAGAATGTTGGGACTTGATCCCATTGAAATCTTTCAGTAATCCGCGATTTCTCTAACAGTCAGTTTGAACACACAGTTGTCCGAACTTGAGCCACATGAACGTCGTCAGTTGAGGTAAGGGGTCGTCCAATTGACTGCTGACCATCTTTTAATCGCTTAAACCATTCATAAAACTGCATATGACCTAGGCACTGATCTCCATAAACCTGTTTCATCATTTCATGAGTTTCCTTAAATGTTTTCCCAAATTTGACGCAAATTTAATGTTGATACACTGCTCGTAAAAGTCAGCCATCTCTAAAATCACAAAACACGCACAGCAAGCTCCTAAACAAAACATTGTAGCACGGTGACTAATCAGAATATAATGACAAGTTCAACGGCATGTTAATTGCGAAGCTTTCCGCTATAAAGTGGCACTTACCATACATCTCTATGACATCACATTGGCACACTATTTAAATAGTCTGGGAACTTTTTAAACAGCCCTCGTAATTTTTTTTCTGATTACATCATTACCCGCCTTGGTGGCATAGTTAGCTAACGCACTGGTTTCATGTTTAACTAGACTGCCGAGGATATGGAGATCGAGGTTCAAATCTCGTCGGGTGAACTGGGGGTGGTTTTTCCTAAATGGTTTTCCACTCTACCTACCCACAAATGGGGGATCACCTTCTCAAATTCAACCTTCCCAATTTCTAACCCAATAGCGTAATTAGTATTTAAGCGTTTAACCCGAACAGGTAGTAAGATGCGGTGCTATAATAATTTTGATTACATCACCCAAATTACCAAAATTCTTTCAATTACTAATCAAAATTACTTCATATTCAACATCAATAAGAATTTCTTGCCATGCGTTCCCCCATTTCATGTCTTATGTCTGAAGTTCTCATGCAACATTATTTTAATCAACTAGACAACATTCTTAAGAGGCTTCCCTAGTACCCGAAAGATATACCGAAACATGTACTTCTTATTGATCTAATTTATCAGCAATCAATAGTATGTTGAAGAAAAAACACCAACAGATTTAAGTGTGTTCTTAGATTTAATAAATTTTGTTTTTAATTGTGTCTATTTCAGCAATGATAAAAGAAATAAACCGTGGTCCAAAAATCATCTTCATTTTCCAACAGAAATAGGCAAAATCAAATTAAATTAAAACTCTTTTGTCATAGCTATGAGCTTTGTGATTAAGATTTTGTGCTAACATCCTGTGGCCACTTTACAAAAACTTAAGATACCAATTTTCTAAATTAGAATCATTATTTGAGACCAGCTAGTGCCATGTAAGGGAACGGCGGGTGATTAGTTATTTATTTATGTATGCAATTCCTTTTTTGACTATTTATCAATTCTTTAATCATTATAACTTTCTTACTTTTGAATTTGTCTAAAACAATGTTTATACTACAAATATTGTACCATTCATATCCTTAGAAAGATAAAACAATGAGGATATAAAATACATCCAAATATTTTTTTATTTTTAATTAATAATATTTAAGTTTTGAACACCTTTCTTTTATGGCCACAGTCCCTTAACCTATCCTAAATGAATAAATTTAATTCTTGTGTTCTGTTACAAAAGACACATCTACTGATGTATACTTTACTGTGTGAATCAGGAGTGAGATACTGGAGAAGAGTTTGATGCTGCGGACCAAAGCTATGAGGGAGAAGGAGGAACTCCGGGAGATGCGCAAGTACAGATATGCCCTGATCAGAGTTCGTTTTCCGGATGGTATTCTTCTGCAGGTAGTTAAATAACTATTAGCAAAGCAAGTTTTCAGTTTTAAAATATGTAACCTAAAGCTTATTTTAGCTAATAAAAACGCTTATGATTTTTTTGTTATATATGGAAGATGGTAAAGGAAAGACGGGTAGAATTTCTATCCTTCTTGCCAATACCCTCTTCTATAAAGGTCTGCCATAATGCATTTAACAACAAATCCTGTTAGCAAACATCCTTTGCAATGATGAAGTTGATATTCTATTCACTCTGCATTGGATCATCACCTAAAGTTCTTTAGCTGTGTTGTTGAGATGTTCCTATAGTAATAAATCTGGGAGACTTAGGTTTGGGGATCGTGGAGGGATACAATGTCTTTGGAATGAGTCGTCCAGGAAAAACAAATACCAAATAAGCTATGGAGTTTTTGGCATTAGCACTGTCCTGTTGAAATTATATTGTCTGGAGCTCTTTACCTGACCATCGTAATGTAAAAATCAATGTTGACTTTGTTGTGAAAGTTATGAAATCTCTTTGTCACATTGTGCACCACATATCAAGTATCTGACTGTGAAGAGAGGACTCCTGCAAAGCAGGAGGATTTTCTGTGGACCATATATGAGAATGTTGTGCATTAACATATCCATCCAAATAAAACCACGCTTCGTCTTAACAAAACCAGTCATCAAGATCATCCACCAATCGAAGTTATCAATCCCGTAAACCAGTGGCAATAGTGCATACGAGACACAGCATTTATTGGCAACAATTCATGTTTTGTACGAATACATCTTTAATGTTAAAGAGGCTTGTGAGCACTTGCTACACACTGCTTGGGCTGGAAACCCTCTGTATAGATTTGCTCGGACTAGTAACGATTGCCCCATTTATGTTTGTGACCTTATCCTTTGTTAACACTCTGGGTCTGCCACTTCTTGGTTGATCTGGTAAATTTAAAGTATTCTTAAACCTAGCATACAGATGTTTGATGCTTGACTTGTTCACATAGGGTGTTTCAGAATCGTACTTATCTTCAAATTCCTGCTGTGTGGTTTTGTAACTTTGACTCCTAACATATTGTTATATGATGAATATTCTTTGCTCCAGCATGAATACAATATTTCCTAAGTGTGCTATAGTCTGTTTCGTTCAACCTTTACACCTAGAAAGAGAAAATAAAACCTCTGCAACATTTCTCCATAGTTTGCTTTACTTTTTGCACATCCTGTTGTACCTCGTTGCCTTCTCCAGTCATCTCCATCTTATGTCCATGGGCTAGTCTATGGCAGTCAGGGGGTGTGGTAGAGCATCAAAAGGAACTCGTCAGGGGTATTAACTACTGGTGGGGGTGTGGAAATTTATGCGGAAAACAAAATTATATGTTGCTGAGGTTAATTTAGCTGTATTTAGGTGTAGTTTACGACATTACAGATCTTTTATGGCACTTTCATGAATTACAACTTATATTTTGACGATTAAGTTTGCGGTTGACACTATAAAAAAATGTTGCGCAGAAATTCACTACATTGTCTATGATTCTAATACTCCTCTAAATCAATTAACCACATGGGGTGCTATATCACCGTGGTGGACCCTCTTTCCTCCCAACTATCTCCATCACCCCAAATTGCTTATAAGGGTGAGCAAATTGTGTAGCACGTCCTACTCGTCCGCGTGCTATTTGTAAAGTGTGTGCATCCAACGCTTCCCTCTCCACTATATCAAAAGACCAGATGCTAAAAGCTACACTCTGATTGGCCGGCGGGTTCACGTCAGCCCTCCCCTTTCTATTGTGAAGCCACACATGTATCTCAAAACAGGCCACAGCTTCCAGGAAGAAATTAAAACAAGATAAGCAGTATGATTTAAATATAAAAGTAATAAATTTAGATGAGGATATATTCCAACAATGACTTTATAAGAATGAAAAATAATAAATTTAAAAGTTTAAGGCCTAAAAATAAAGTTGGAATTTTGAATATATGTTGCTTACAACTTTGATAATGGTTTAGGCCACCAACACCTTATGAAAACACAAATGTTTTAAAAACATTTATTCACTGTAATATCCTATCTTAGTATGACGTATATCAACATGATTTTATTAACAGTATAATATTATTTAGAAATGTGTTATCCATTTTTAAATGCCTTTTAAAAATAATAATAAATATTGAATGTGTGTGTGTGTGTGTGTCAAATAGAATTTAAAAAAACAACCAAATACTAATACAGATACACAAACACTTGAATGCATAATATTATTATTTATGTTATTATTATTATTGTTAGAATCAGCAGCAGCACCACGTTTTACTACCTGATCGGGTTATACGCACTTAGATCATGTGTAATGGTAGGGTGATTGTGAGATTAAATGGAGGACCTACAGTTTAACGTGGGATCCGAATCACGGTGGAGGCCTGGCATTCCACACATTCACAAGTTGTGATTAATACACATCTTATCAGAGGTGAAGGAAGGGTTTGGCAATCAGATAAATCTGTGCCAGAACTGGGGATTGAACCCTGGATTCCCAACACAGAAGTCTGACACCTTACCCCTAGACTGCCAGGTCACCTTACTTAAATACAGTTGAGGCCTTTGTTGTGAAACTTCAAAACATCATTGAAGATGTTGAATACTCACTTAAACAAGTTTTTAATGTTGACAAAACTGAACTGTTTTGGAAATGTCTGCCTGCCAAAACTTACATTTCATAGGGAGAAAATACCGTATTGGCCCGGAAATAAGCCGCAATTTTTTCCAAGAAACAGCTCTCATAAAACTCTAATGCGGCTTATAATCGCACTCTTAGATAATACACATTCAATTTTGTAACTATAGGATATGCATGTTGTTAAATCGATATATATCGCCACCACTATTTAAAAATAAATGAACCTTGATAGTTGGCAAAATTATTTAAAAATAGATGAACCATGACAGTTGGCAAAGTTATTTAAAAATAGATGAACCATGAGAGTTGGCAAAGTTATTTAAAAATAGATGAACCATGTGAGTTGGCAAAGTTATTTAAAAAAAGATGAAGAATTACTATCTTATTTGGGTGTAAAATATTTGAGCCATAATGGCTGCCAAAATAAAACATTTATGTTATTTAAAAAAAGATGAAGAATTACTATCTTATTTGGGTGTACAATATTTGAGCCATAATGGCTGCCAAAATAAAACATTTAATTTAGTGCTTGTATTAAATTCGAAAGTGTAACATGGCGGATCATGTAGAGAAAAAAGCGTGTTTTAGCCAGGGAATTAGACGAAGTTATGATGCCAATTTTAAATTAGCGGTGATAAACTACGCAGAAACTACGAGTAATAGGGAAGCGGGAAGAAAATACGGAATTGATGAGAAGAACATACGTCGCTGGATTTTAGAAAAAAACAAACTTAAGAACGCCATCTCAACACGAAAAGCCTTTCGAGGACCCAAGCATGGCCGTAATCCTGAAATTGATGCGCGTGTTCTTTCTTTTGTAAAGGAAAAGAGACGTGATGGATATTCAATAAGTCGTAATGTAATCAGATTGAAAGCACAAGAAATTGCAAGAGAGCTACAAGTGCCACATAGGGAATTCAAGGCAAGCCTTGGGTGGTGCCGAAGATTCATGCGCAGAAGTGATCTGTCACTAAGACGAAGAACTTCTCTAGCACAAAAGTTGCCCACTGACTACGTAGAGAAGTTGGTGAAATATCAACGGTATGTAATTGGCCTCCGTAAACAGAATGACTATCTTCTTAGTCAAATTGGGAACGCTGATGAAACTCCCGTTTATTTCGATATGCCAAGCAATACTTGCGTGGATGAAAAGGGATCCAAATCCATTGTTGTAAAGACCACTGGCAATGAAAAATTGCGCATTACAGCTATGTTAGCTGTAACTGCTGATGGTAGGAAGCTACCCCCATATGTAATTTTAAGAAGAAAAACCCTTCCGAAAGAAACCCTGCCCGGTGGAATCATTGTCAGGTGTCAAGAGAAGGGGTGGATGACAGCAGAATTAATGTGTGATTGGCTAGCTGTCGTGTGGAATAGAAGGCCTGGAGCTCTTCTACAAAAACGGGCAATGCTAGTGCTTGATGCATTTAAAGGGCATCTTACTCCAGATGTGAAAAATAAAGTCAAGGCAACAAATTCAGATCTTGTTGTTATTCCAGGAGGTATGACTTCACAACTACAAGTCCTTGATGTGGTTGTGAATAAACCCTTCAAGGACAACCTCCGAAGGGAGTATTCAGATTGGCTTTTGTCAGGAGATCATCCCTTAACCCCCAGTGGCAAAATTAAGAAGCCTTCGTTGAACCTGCTTTGCAAGTGGATATTAACTGCTTTGCAAGTGGATATTAACTGCTTGGGGAAGGATATCTGCTGAATCCATTGTCCACGGATTTAAGAAGTGCTGTCTCTCCAATAAGATGGATGGCACAGAAGATGATATTTTGTGGGAGGACCATGCAGAAGAGACCAATGAGAGTGAAGAAAGTGACACTGATGAGAGCAGTGATGAATAATTTTTCGTTCCTCTTAAAGTGTCATTTTTAGCCTATTTTTTCAGTGATCACATTTTAAGTGTATCATTATTTTTTAATTTCCCAATGGTCTCATTTTTAGTGTAAATAACTTACCTTTTTTTTCCCAATCGATTTAATTTTGAATATGAATAACTTACCTTTTTTTTCCCAATCGATTTAATTTTGAATATGAATAACTTACTTTTTTATTTCCAAATTACATTATTTTAAGTGTAAATAGTGTGGTTTTTTTCTCTGAAAGTAATTTTATATAAGTAACCTAATTTTAAGTGTAAGCCTCTACCAGTAAATAATTTTTCTTTTCAAATGATTCAATACACACTGATCATATTTAAGTGGGAATATTGTTTTTTCTCTGAAAGTGATCGAAAATTTAGGGTGCGGCTTATATTCGGTGGCGGCCTATTTTCGGGCCAATACGGTACAGTGCCTGGTTTTAAAGCCATGAAAGATTGTGTCACGCTGTTAATAACAAACAACTTCGAACCACTGGCCGAGTTTGTTTGGAACATAAGCCTTTCCAACGTATCCTTTCTCCCCACCAGCTCTCCTCTACACTTCTCTCTGCTCCTTTCAGACACCTGTCCCTTGGTACTTCTCATCGCTTCCTGACCCCCTCTTCAATATCCAGCTTCTTCTTTGGTATCTTCTCCTTTTCCATTCTCCTCACATGACCGTACCGCCTTAGTTGTGCCTTCTCTATCCAGTCCTGGCTCCTCCTTAACTATTCCTATCAGCCTTCCATTTCACAGGCTTGAATTCGGCTTCCATCCTGCTTCTTCACTACCCAAGCTTCCACTGCATGTCATTATTGTTACATAGTATGTCCTGTAAATCACTCCTTTTCATTTACTTGGCAGTGTGTTGTTCCAAATTATACTTCTCACACTTCTGGAAAAAGTTTCTGCTTGCCACCCTCGTTCTGATTTCTCTTCATTTTCTTCCACTTTCCTCTATCCTACTGCCCAGGTATTAAGCATTCCAATATATTCAACTGCTCCCCTCCTACTTTCAAATCAGTCGTGCACCTGTCTCTCTTCCTTGACCTAATCAGCATCTCACTCTTCCTTGCATTAAACCTTATTCCATACCGCTCCAACACTTCATGCCACACATCCAACTGCTGCTCATTCGCCCATACCATCAGGTCATCCCCAAACATCGTTGCTTTCATACTTACCTCTCCAGGCCATTTCTCAACTCAAACCACTCTGTCCTCTCCCCTCTCACTTTCACACAGCTCACACTCCCTTGGTAAATAAATCCACTCTCCTTACCATCTTGTCCCTCACTCCTTTTTTCTTCAGTGCTTCCCATACTCTACATCTGCACACACTGTCATAGGCTTTTTCAACATCCAGGAAGGTCTCTCTTGCAGCTGCCCTACCACAAATATGAAATTATGAACCTTCCTAGTCTGAAACCATACTGTCACACTGTTGCTGGGTGGAAATTATCTGGCGACTACAAGATAAAGCCACTCTTGATTGCCAGGTCAGAAAATCCACGGACTTTGAAAGGAAAGAAAAAGGAGCACCTTCCGGTCATTTAAAAGCTAACAAAAAGTTAGGGTGTCTTGTTTTGTGAGTGGTTGAAAGTCCACTCAATACCCGCATGGAAGAGGTACTGTGTGCGCAAATAATATTCTCCTCATCGTGAATTTGTGATATTCCTGACTTGGATGAGTATGTGAAGAGTATTTTTCTCCCTGCCAATAAGATGGCTCTAATTGTAATTTCTATTCTGTATTTCCTTGTACTGATAATAAAGAAGTGGGCCCTAAAAGAAGCCCGGGCAACAACTCCGCCTCTTCGGCTGGTCCTGCTGGACCCTCCATCGCCTTTTGACCCTCGCCTCAGAGGGTATAAAAGCGGTGGTGAAGCTGGTATCGGGACTCAGTCGGAGAAGCGGGGAAGACCCAACAACAACACTGGACCAAGGTGTGATTGCCATGTTCAAGAGGTACTACTTGCACTGTACATTAGAAAAACTTATTGTGGCTACAGACGGTAAAGACAAGGCTAGCATCAAGGATTACTGGCCATTCTCAAGGCCATTAACATCTCCATGATTTGGAAAGAGGTGTATTTGTTGTGCCTGAACGCCTGTGGTGAAATCCATGGCCTGGTTGTAACACGGATTTTAAGGGAATTAAGGAGACAATGTTTTAGGTATAAACACAGACCTCCTCAACATTACTTGTGAAGTAGGCTTTCATAATCTTGAAATGGAGGACATATAAGAAGGGGTTGATGCCGAGTTTGATTAGTTCATTGTCAAGGAGCTACAAGAACTGGGGCCTTAAATCCAGATCCTGAACCTGACGGCAAAAAAAAGATGAGCCTGTGCTCACATTTACGATGAAAAGCATGTCTGCTGCATTTAACCGCATTGAAAGACTTTGTGTTACTAGGAAATCTACACAAAAAAGAAGTGTGCATCTAGGCAGCCAACTCTATACTCTTTCTTTCGATCAACTGCCGCTTCAGTTATATGTGGGGAGGGAATTGAGGAACATGAACGCCAGTCCTGTCCACCTCCCGAAACTAAATGTCTTGTAGATTTGTAAGTATTTTGTAGGGCCTTGGAACTTAACCCCTAGATATACCTTATATTAAAACTTAACTTCTACAAAGTTTTCTATAAAAACTAACTCAACTTTATAGCAGGACTTAATGCAATCTGAACAGAAAGTTTACTGCAGTGATGCCTACTTATTTGTTTAAGGATGAAAACTTTTCTAGTGATTAAAATTTCCTTGAAATTCTGCTTTTGTGAATGGTAGATGGTGTTGATGTTAGTGTTGCAACAGGGTTCAAGGGCCACTTTCGTCGTCAAACTTATGTGGTATGCAAGAATGTCACTAATTTTGAGTGTATGCTTAGTGGCACTTTCAAAGTTCACTTTCTAGCCTATGATGATGCAAGCAAACCAACACTGCTAAGGGTCCACTCACACTAAGTGTTTACTTAGTGGGCATTTTTGCATACAGCCCTTAGCTTACAATAATTCCTAACATGAGACAACACCTAACTAGACTCTAATGGAATGACCCAGTTTCTTATGCAAAACTGGCCCATTCCATTAGAGTTTAAGTAGGTGTTGTCTTGAATTTGATTTTGAGGTGCTATAAGTTGACTATGAATCTGGCCTTACATATGGGATAGTTAACATATATTTAGGTTGGATGGTTTTCTAGACTTGGTGATCCATTTATGTGCTAGTTCTCATCTTTTTAACCAGTCCGCTCAACCGGAGAAATTATTATCCTTTAACAACTAAGTTCATTGAAGTCAACTTCCTGTTCAGTCTTTAATTCCTGTAGGAGATTCCATGTGATAAGGAAATATAAAAGTGTTTTTCTTTTTACTTTTATTTGTACCTCAATTTATACATTCCTCTCACAATTAGTTAACAACATATTATAACAAAATTAAATGCAACTTTTCTACTGAAGTGCATAATGTTTCACTACCCACCACTTTTGATGTTATATGTCTACAGGGTACATTCTCGGTTTATGAAAAATTCGAAGCTGTCGCATCATTTTTGCGGGAAACCCTTGTAGAAGAAGACCGTTCCTTTGTGCTCACAACCCCAACAGGACATCGGTTGGGCCCGGAAGAAGACTCCCAAACATTGGTTGACCTTCGGCTAGTGCCAGCCTCAGTCCTCATTTTCTCCTGGGACCCACCCCTTGTTTCCGCTGATAAACAACAACTATATCTCAAGCCAGAGGTTATGATACTTGTTCAAAACCTTTAATATGTTGCCAGCTTACATTAATTAAGCTCTGCAAGCTAAGAGTTATTTCCCTTTTACTAAAGTAAATAATTTGCATAAAATGTTTTTGAAAGGATGAAGTAGAGTTATATATTTCCTGAAGTATGTATACAGTCAATAAATTGTTTTCAGTGATAAATTTGTAAAGTAGTTTACTATTTATTTTAAACTAACTTATTAATGTTGACTCATATTTTCATTATTTAAGTAAATTATATGCTTCACACATTTCATTCACGCTTGGAACATGAATCTATTTTCTAATGACATTAAGACGAAGGCTTAACTAAACATCTAATTGGAAATGTTCGAAATAATGTGTTAATTTAAAATTGATATAAAGAATAATTTAAAATGTTTGCCAGGTTAAGGCACTTTAAGTGTAAACATTTGTTAAAAGACACTATTTCCAATACAGAAGATTAAAAAAAAACTAATCTATTGTGTATATATGGGGATGTATTTGAGTAATCTTGTAAAGATAAGAAATGTAAAATCATTACTATATGCTTTCTACATGTGATATATTAAATAAAGTGAGCTGCTATTTATGCTTTAATGAAAATGTGCTACACTTTTTTTCCTCCCTAAAAAGAACTTATATAAAACTCTAGGGCCTAAAATGCCCCCCTTAAAAAATGCTTTACCTTTGATTACTACATGACGTATAGTGTAATAATTATTCTTTATCTCAGCACCAAATAATGCTCTTAACTCTGACAAGATTATTTAAAATTTGATTGGCGGTTCAGACCTTTACACTATTGATGGTAAAAAATATAACTTAAAGCTAATTTGGCTGTAAAAAGGTTATGGTCATAGCTACTTTAATTTTTCACACATTTTAAACATTTTGTTGCATAATGTTAGTTACTACTTTTATTCTTCTGTAGAGCGAGCTGTGCAAAGTGTTGAAACTTAACCCTTTCACTGTCGTGTATATTTTGCATAAACAAGCCCACTCTGTCGGGTTTTTTCAACTGAAAAAAGCAATTTTTGGAAAAACAGTTGTATTATCAATTATTTTAAACAAAATGTAATTAAAATTATGTCAAAAACATAATACAATTTCTGAAAAAAAGATTCGTTCAGAAAATACAGTTATACTACCTAATTTTATCAAATGTTATAAAAATAGTGTAATGTAACATATTAAAAATTCATCAGTTTAATATTATTTGAAACAGGGAACTACACACATTCGAACATCACATTCTTTACACATATAACATAATTCCTTTTTTCTCTTTGTTTGGGAACGCACCACACAAACACGAGCAGCATTCTTCCTCTTCTCTGTAAATGGAACCATGGAGGGGAAATGTCGCGCAGTCAGTCTTGTCGGATTGTCTTGAGGTGTTGATGGTCTTCCTCCTTTCGGTTTGTGAAATCTCTGGATCAGCTGGTGGATAAGTTCCAAATGATAGCCTGCCAGTGAAGGTTCCTTTTCTGTTTTAGTGAGATACATGAAGTATGAGTTCAAGAGGATACGATCAATGAAGTGGAATGTCAATTTCTTGTACCATTTGATACTTTCCTTATACAGTCTAATCTGCTCAACGGATCCCATGCTTTCATTGTACGCTAGAATACACTTAGGTATTTGTATGTGTTGGTTAGTATTTTTGTCTGTCAGTCGTCTCATCAGGGTGCATCGTAGTCAACATGCGAACTTCTCTGCAGTCCATCCACTTGAGCGCCATCATAGATCCACTGTGGTACGATAGATCCACTGTGGTACGATTCTGTCTCACCATTTTTTTCAATTTCTTATGTAGTGGAGTTCTGTTTTGTTTCACTGTGCCGCAAGTGTTGGTCTGATGTTTGTGAAGAAAGTCAAAAAGACAGGAGCTGGTATACCAATTATCCACAAACAAAAAATGTCCCTTATCAAGGTATGGTTCAATAAGGGTTGTGACAACTGCACCAGACATTCCTAATGAAAACTTATCGTCGATATCTGTTCCTTGCCCAATATATACAACAAAATCCAATATGAAACCGGTTTCAACATCACAAAGAACAAAAAGTTTTATTCTAAATCTATGTCGATTGCTTGGAATGAACTGTTTGAAACCTAGGCGACCTTTGAAAGGGATAAGTGATTCATCAATACATAGACTCTGGAAAGGCTGCAGTGTTTCTTTGAACACAGTCCTAAGATGATCTATTACGAGTTTCAATTTGTAGAGTTTATCATTACTGTCTGCAGGGGTGAGACTGGAGAAATGAAGCATACTTAAAAGAATTAGGTACCTGTTTACAGCCATAATCTGAGAAAAAAAATGGTGTATGAATTAGGGCTTTTGTGGACCAATATTCAGAAATTTTAAACTTTTTCACTCTTGTCATCAACATGGTAAGGGCAAAGAACACATACATTTCATCTACATTAGTGTCTTGCCATTTGTGAAGTCTATTGTTTGAAGAAATTTGGGAAACTGTCAAAACCTTGTGATAAAACTCATTAGTAGCGTGTACAAACGTCTGAACCAAATCATACTTTCAATTTGATATATTTTATTGTGACCAAAATTGCATATTTCTTTACTAGGTTTGGAATCTAACAAATAGCCAATAAATTAAGAAAAAAGCATCTCTAAGCCTATAGTAGAGTTTTCACAATTGACTTGATTACGTCTTGGTTTCGAATGTTATCGACTAAATGGTTCTGATCAAGGTGGAGTGCAAAAACATTTAATTGTTTCTCCATTTAGTTGTTTTTGTAAATAAAAATGGCTTTCTGAGCAGAGGAGATAATATAGTTAGGTTATTTTTTGTAAAACTACATATACTATAAATTGCCGGAAAATGCCATCTTTAATTTTAATATCAGTTAGATTGGTGTATTTTTTGACAAAGTCTAATATTTACACAATATACCATAAAGTGTTCAAGAGATTAAAGGAGGAAGATGGAGGTATTTTACTAAAAGTGACCTGGCCACAGGCTGGAAACAGTTGATGATGGTGATACCAAGCTAAACTTATCTTCCCAAAAATAACTTACAGGATGTATATAAGAGTAAATAGGTCTAGATCATATAATTCTCTCCTTTTTATCCATAACCAAACATTTTAAAGTACATACTTACTAAGAATTAATAGCCAGAGCTATTATTTATGCTTGTTAGTGGGAATTACTCCATCTAGATATCATATTCTTAAAATTGAAAAATGACACCTGGACACGGGAATCGAACTATCGGCTATTAATTCTTAATATGTGCGATCCCGTACAATTTAATAATTGTGCAAATGGCAGCAAAAAGCCAACTACCGAGTCACAGATGGCTGCGTTATCCGATGGCTCGTGATATTAATATAATCACATATTTGTAGCCGACGATTTCCGCTAAGTCCATCATAGACTCTGCCTTAAAATATGAGTGAAGAATGACCCTGGGCACAGGACGAATCCTGGATAGCTCAGTGGTTAGAGCATTGGCGTACTAAGCCAGAGGTCCCGGGTTTGATTCCCATGTCCAGGTGTCATTTTTCAATTTTCAGAATATGATGCACACTTACTGTCATATTTCTAATAGTACCATAATTGCTGTCCATTTTAATTTTTACAGCTCTTAATATCCTGTGACTACAAAGTTATACTCGTTTAAATCTAACATCTCCAATAATACTCAACTCTTTGGTTGATACCATGCTATTTAGTCTGGTCAAGGAAAGTGTTACCAAACTGAGGTCTTGTATAGTCTCGGTCATAAACACTCGTAACCAGCTCTAATATCAAGAGTGCAAAAACACACTGGTTGTAAATATTGAACCAGCTCAATTGGGAAAACATAACTATTAATCGAGACATAGTTACAACACAAATGTTAAAATCTTAAGAGGTGCAAAAAATATGAGCATAAGGGAAGCTAGTAGGAAAAAAGTGTATTTGTTAACTTGCAATATAGATTCATTTTTAGAATATTTTTTTATCAAAATGATTAGGATACAGTTTAAATTGGGGGTTGCAGGAGTGGGGTAATCAATATGGTATATAATTTAGGAAAACTATTAAAATATTAATGTTTTAAAACATGACGGCAGATTGAGAATCACTTCAAACTAATGACATCTTCCTAAGCACTAATAAACATCAATTGTTTCCAGCCTGTGGCAGGCTCGGTTTAGTAAAATGTCTCCTTATTTATAGCTCAATCGAGAGTGATCAATTTGTTAGTGATTAAGAAAGCAATGACTCTGAATTTGTAAATAATAAAACTGAACATGAATTATATTCAAGTGAAAGTGAAAGATCGGATCAAGTAGAAGTGGCAGCTGACATTGATAACATGAGTGTGAACACCAGTGATTCCTAAAGAGATGAAATAAATCTTGAACATCAGGATAATCCACCACAACCTCTTCATATTTATGCAGAAGTACCAGGTTTGAAGTCCTCTCCCCCTCCCCTTCTGATTCCAAGCCAATTATTTATTTTAGACTTTATTTTACTACAGACCTGCTAAAGTTGATGGTCACTGAAACAGCTGCTATGTGTAACCCAATTTTAGTGTAAAATCTAAAGTTAGTTTTTTTTGTAAATTGTGTTATTTACTCAGTTTTTAATGTTCTTTTCGGTGATTTATTCCATTTCAAGCAATTTAATTTTTCAATGCTTAAAAATTAATGTTAAATAAAACGGTAATTTTTTTAAAATATCTTGGCTAGTGATTTTTTTTATTATATTTAAAAATTAAAAAAGTATATTTATACTTATATCATCGGATTGGCAAGCATGTTAGCTAGTTTATGTAAAAATTTGAGTGCAAGAAGTTCAAAGACTATTAAAATTTAAACAAAATCCTGTATGTTTCAGCAAAATAGCTTGGCACTTTTAGCACATTTTTTTTGTCATTTCTCTTGGCACTCAAAGGGTTAATAAACACATAATATGGACTATACAATAAAATAAACACAGATTTAATTACAAGTTGTTATTAAAGATAACTTAGGTACAGTTGCAGCACAAACACAGTTTCATCTAGTTGAAGTTCAGCTTCACTTAGTCGCTTGATCATGGTTTGAATTTTTCCTAGCAAGGTGGTTTCTGGAGGAGTCAACATTTCTTCAATCTAGAAACAACATATTTTATCAAATTTTTTACAAATTTGTGTGTTTTTAAGGTCATAATCATCTTACTTCTAACCTCAATATGTTATTTAGTCATATGACAGACCCCAAACCATTAATTTACCACATAACAATGTGAATTCATATTATAACAAAGATTATTATTTAGTTACTCTATATCCCACCATAATCTATATGACTTGAATATCCTAACAATGTCCTGCGATGAGTATAACATATGTAACTCATCATTAAGTAACTTCCTCCACACCCCAGTAACCTCATCCCTTATTTGGACCAAATATCTTCCTAAGTATCTAGTTTTCGAACATTCTAATTTTTTCTCAAATGTAAGGTGAGAGACTACATTTCACACACATAGAGAACCGGTAAAAGTGTTTTGTTTTCCGAGTTTTACATTCCTTGAAAGAAGGTGAGCTGTCAACAACTTACTGACCAAGTAATAGCATGCATTTCCCGACTGTATTATTTTCCTAATTTCCAATCAAATATCATTATTGCTGGTTAAAATTATTGTTCCTAAATATTTAAACTCATTAACCCTGTCAAATGATATGTTGCTTGAAGTAATCTCTAAATTATCGTCCTCAATTTGTTCTCTGTGCTATCATATACTTAGTCTTTTCAGCGTTCACTTCTAAACCTGTTTCCTTACTAACTTCTAATAAAATGTCTACATTTCTTGCAACAGCTTCCTTACTATTACCCAATAAAGCTAAATCATCCGCGTATCCTAATAGCTGCATTGTACCGTTTAATGTCAACCCTTCCCTACTCTCTTGCATTACCTTAATAGCATACTCTAAGGCTAGATTAAAAATTAATGGGTGAAGTGAATCTCCTTGTTTCAACCCATTATGTATTTTGAAAATGTCCGATAAGTGACATCCAACCCATGTGTATCAGACAAACATACATCAAATAGATTGACAGTTTTTCTGGTATCCCAAACTTAAACAAAATTTCATAAAAATTTGTTTCTTTTACCTGAATAATAGGCCTTTTTGAAATCTATATACAATTGATGAACCATCATGGTGTAGTCCCAATTTTTTTCTAATATTTGCCGATTAGTAAGACTTGGATCCGATGATCTATTTCATCAAAATCCACATTGATGTAACAATTAGTTTTATCTCCCTTTTTTAAAAGAGGTATTATAATACCTTCCATTCGTGGTAATGCCTCATGGTTCCACATTGAACAAAGCAGTTTATGAATTTCTATTAATAAGATTTCACTGCCTCCCTATATTAACTTTGCTACATTTAGTTATGATTTCTATTTTTTAGACATACTAAATATATAGCAAATGAAATCTTAAGTTAACTTCTTAGTTTTTAGCTACATTTTTGTGTTATTCTGTATTCTAGTTAAAAAAAAAGTGAAAAGAGGTTATCCATAAAGAATTATATTTTCACATCCAATTTGTTCTCCTCTCTCCATTGTAAAAGCAATATTATGTTAGTTTATTTTATTTGTTCATACCTAACTTCCTGTACCTTCTTGCATATATATCATCATAATCTTTGCTTCCACCATCCTTCCTCTCTTATTTGCACACTTGTTTGTTATCTGCTACTCCCCCCCACCCCGTCGCTTTTTTGGTCTCCCTTGCAGTCTTTTTCCTACGTACTTCACTTCCATCATTCTCTTTGGCATTCTTTCCTTTTCCATCCTCGTTAAATGCCCATACCATCTTAACCTTGCTTCTTCTAGTATCTCATGCACTCCCTGTACACCCACTCTTGCCCGGACAACTTAATTCCTCTTGACTGGTAACATGCTCCTCACAAACTTCATTCCTATGGCCTCCACTTTTTTCTCTATTACATTCAATGTCTATATTTTTGCTGCATATGTGACGATGGGTCTGCAGTAAATTCATGCTAAATTAAAATGCTCATCGAAACATATCCTGGATGTTGAGTTTAGTTTAGTTTGTTTGAAACAGAAGATTTCAAGCCTTTTGTTCAATTCTTCTAGCACACAGCGTGGTTTGCATGCATGTTTTAAGTTATATACGAAAACGTATCAAAACTTAAACTAAGAATCATTGAAAAGTTTATGAAATGAAAAACAATATAGCGAAAAATATATTAAAATTAAAATTAACTGATTAAATCCAGAAAAATTTTCGCCAAAAACATGTATCTTTATCTATACAGCTCTCTTCTCCAAAGCAGGTCTCTTACACACCTATAGAACAACTCCCCCTGCTGTTCTCTTATATCCTCTTTACTCCCACCCTTCGCCTCAATCATACTTTCAAAGTATTTTACATGCTTTACCTTTCTGAACTTTACTCCAGCCAACTTTATAGCTTTACTACAGTTGATCCATGGTTGGAGTTGTGGTGAGAGCTAGCATAAGTTACCAGATCTAATCTTATGCATCCATTCGCCAAAACATATGATATGAGAGATCATATGTTTAGCTGTTGACACTTTTGGAAGTCAAAATTTCCACCTCAAACAATTTGTTTTGATTACGCTTTTCTTTACATTGTTTTTACATTATTGAAACACAAACTTATGAAAATAATCGTTTGGATGTTTCCTTTTTGTGGAAGCAGTGTTTGTGGTTCACTTAAAAATGCTTTACAAACAAGAGCTTCTAAAATGCTGCATTCTCTTTACAAATTAAGATGGTGAACTAGACAAAATGAAGGCTATTGATGACATCATACAAACTCTCTTAAATTGTGTTTATGTGCGTCTGTTTACAAAATAAAAATATTTTATTTAGAAACTAATATTTTGTATGGCTCTTTCTCAAAGTTATAAAATATCTCTTATTGCCACAATTAAACACTACACAATTACTAAACAAAAAACACAAGTTTTATTAATATATTTTATTTTTTCAATAAATTATGAAAAAGCCAATTATACACACTGAAGTATTATTAGAAGTGTTTTTTAACACTTTTAATTGATAGTAAAGTATTTCTAAGCATATAATAATTATTTCCACATAGGTTAATATAAGTGACATTCAGCCAATGTTCACAATAAAGAACCTTCTACTAACTGTCAGATACCACCTCTCCTACCGTGGAGTGACTTTAGGCCTTGTCCTCTTCCTTGTCATTATCATCACTTCACTCTTTGCCATGCTAAATTTGATTCTACATTCTTTCACTTCCTCATTCCATGTCTCTAGCTGTTCCTGTACTTCCTCTTCCTTCCC
>CABFWO010003944.1:38906-75252 GCA_902155825.1 Timema genevievae | reverse complement strand
AAACCACTCACCATTATACATTTATATTTATTATTTATGCATGTTTTTATTAATCAAATAAATGCCTAGTAAAATGCAGTCATGACCATCTTAAATAAATATTTTTATTTGATTCACTATCTATTTCAGATCTGCCACCGAGGGTATTGTTAGGGCCATATTTTCAGTGATCGTGGGCCGCATTTGGCTGGTGGGCTACCAGTTGAATCACACTGTATTAGGTAACTGGTAATGCCTTACTGAAGAAACACTCATTTGAATAATTCTCCATACCTCTTAAATCGCAATACATTGGAGTGGTAAGGGATGCCAACTTTAGGACACGAGTTTGATACCAAGCTGGGCTTAAAATAATGAACTATTTATTGGTATATTCTATAGCTTGATCCAGCTATCTAAAGAGTACAATTCCCGGGTGTGACTTATGTGGTCCTAGGCTAATTAAGTTGTATGCAGATACAACACTGTGGTTGGAAAATGTTTGTTAAATTAGGAAAATAAAAAATTAAACCTATCATAATAATGATATCTTATATTTCCAAGTATTAATAGTATTAGCTATGTAATTTTTTTACGAACTAACTGAGTCATGTTAGAACAGTGGCCGTGGTTTTGAGGACTTAAGCCGATGATTTTACTATCCAAAAAAACTAGCAAAGTTTAAAAAATAAAACTTTATTTTCAATTGCAGCTCTTAGCCAAGAGAATGTTAATACCTCAAAGAAACAATTGGGGGGTTTCGGGATGGGAGGCAGCAGGTGGTCTATAAATTATATTACTTTTTTTAAAAAAACAGGGATAACCGGAATATTAGGAGAACAGATGTATGTATTTTAATCGTTCTCGAGTCAGGAAAAATATAATTTAGAATTTAGATCGAACATTTTAAAGGATAATGTTATATTACCTAGAAGTTTGATGAACTAAATGTATCTCAAATATTATTGAAGAAAACTCCACCATTTATGTTTAACATAGCAATTGACAGTTAATTATTTGAAGAATTATGTTTGTATAAGATTCTAATATAATAAAAATAAATAACATAGCTAATATATTTTTCACTGATTAAATATTACTTATTATCTAGGATACTACTAAAAAAGATCCTAGATTATGTATATTTGGTCTGATTTTTACATAAACTAATATAAAAACAAGGGAATCTTATTTACCTTTTAATTCAATGTTTAAATTTTTGTATATCTTCTACTTTTCAACAATTATTATATGCAAACATATCTGAATTATTTTCTAAATAAATTATAAACGCCTTCAAAATCATAAAAAAAACTATAGATTTAACTATCTAAATTGATAATTGTAATTTATGTAATCAAATAATTCACTTAAAAAGATAAAATTATTAATAAATTAATAGTTTTTCATTTATAACTAATATGAAACATGATCCACCGAATAGCCAAGCTATTATTTTTGTAAATAGAACCTAGGACCTTCAATTTACTAAGCCAATACTCTAACCACTAAGCTAATCAGGTCCCTGGTTCAATTCTAGTGTCCAGGGTTACTTTTTCAATTTAAAGATTACGTTATACAGTCTTAATACATAGTGTTTTTAACAGCTTTTTATGCATAATGGAGGCAACAAAATTACCAGATATTTGCAAAAAATACACATTTAAATGGGTGTGAAAACAATTATTAGTAAAAATAGTAGTGATATAAGGAAATACAAAAGCTTGCTTACGTTTTTGATCCATTGGTTTGGAAACATAAAAGAAAAACTCATTTTAAAATATATATAAACAATAAACAAGGCTTTTGTTGTCAACAATGAGCTATGCTTACAAATATATATTATATATACATATTATTTATATTTAAATAATATATATGTAAAATAAATCTATATATATTATTAAATAAATATTATAATATATAAATAATATATATCAACAATATATTTATAACAATACATATAAACAATATATACTATTTATATACATATTATAGGCCTATATAAATCATATGTATTATTTATAAATTGAATATTTATATTTTATATATGTGAATACGCGTATATGTATATTTAGGCCTATAATATTTATATAAATAATATATATTGTGTAGCCAACTGAGTGTGTATTTTCCTCAGTTGTGTTCCAATTCTCTCTCCACGAAGATGAGGTTACATTTCCTATAACCTAAATGATACTACCTCCGCCCCACAATTAAATGCACATACCCCCGATGGGTAGTTAGATGCGCTGGGAAGAAAGGCAACAATTAATACTTGAGGACTATTTTATTGTTATGATTATTATTACTATTATTATTATTATTATTATTATTATTATTATTATTATTATTATTATTATTATAATAAGGATCGTCTGAAACGTATTGTATTAAATATCGTTTGCTAGCTCTAAAACTTCATCAGGTTACAATACAATGTTCGATTCCAGGTTGTATAAAAAATAAATCCTCTTTTCACTGCCTGTCTATTTAGTCCGGGCACTCTGTAACTAACAAGACTAATGTGGTAGAAATGAGGAAAGTAGAACTTAGAGGAAATGCAACCATGCTTACTTGAACGAGAGTGGAAAACAATTTAGGAAAAAAAAATATCATAAGATCTTCCAGTCATCGGCTATCTAGACAAGATGAGCTTAACGTTTAGTCCTCTTCCCCACATTTGCAAACACTTTTTGAAGCTGATGTTTAATTTGAACTTTCACAAAACCTGACATTGAAACAACGACTTTTAAGGGGTTCATTGACGAGGTGATATTTAAATGACCGGGTGGTCAATCCTTTTGCTTTCGACCAAATTTCCCAAATATTTCCCAGTCAGTGGGCATTAGATTTATATTGTGATAGTGATTGTGATTAGATTTAGATAGTGATTTAGATTGCACCCGCTATTCGGACCGCTCAATGAATATTTTGATTGTTGATATGTCCCGTGAATCCTATCGCCTTTGCTGGGAATCTGAAGCAGATTTCACAGTGGTTGCACAGTCAATGGACTTTGGCAATAGGATCGCTCGACCTGCTAACTAAACTTGAAATGGAAGGAGGAAAGAAACGCTAGTGAAGATCCATGTTTTTTAAAAATTTTTATGACTAAAGCCCTTTTTTTACCATAATAAATAACATTTTGCTGCAACAGAATAATCTTATTTGATCAAAAACTTTTTTAAGTAGGATAAACATTCCTGGTAGATTTCACAATGCTCATGACAGATATTCAAGAACTGTTAATATCACCATGTGTATGAAATTTAATTAAATATATCTCCGAGAGCAATATTTTATTTGAAATGTCAAAAAAATGTTCTTTTGGCATAAAAAATATCCAAATATGGACCTTAACTTGGGTTCCCTAACACCCAACCCTGCATTGAATTTGTAAATAGGATTGCTTGAAAACAATGTATGATTGACTGTATATCCACATGTCACAAAGAGCTACCTTGAACTGATGGAAATAAGATGGAGGAAAAGAGTGGTTGACAACCAAATCGCTTGTAAATCGCCTAGTGAATGAGGAGCTGGGAGAGCAACGGAATCCCCCTGAAATGTCAGATTAATCACATTGTCAAACTGGTTGCTTCAAAATCGCCACGTGAATGGGCCCCTTTAGAGAAAAGTAACTAATTCAAAATGCACAGGTTTAAAAAAAATGAACTCCCACACATTGTTACTTTACACAAGTATGGGTGCCTCTGGACGTCTTATAGAGAAAAGACTTTAGAGTCCATAGAACAAATAAATCTCGTATGGCACGCATGAAGTGAAGCTTTTGAGTGGTTCGACAGGATTTCATATTTGATAAGAACAAATAATTAATTTACCCTGCTCTTTGTTTCAAACAACCCAACCTAGAAGTCGAAGGTGAGGAAGTATTGGGGCAGAAAGAACTAGAGAGAAGGATGGTGGAAATACCCCAATTTGGAACTACAGAGCAAATTGTAGGGCCGATTGATCCATAGCTTAAACGAAAAGAGTTCACTATTTTCGGGAAAATTTTATTCAAGATAACCCTCTCTCGTATTTTTCTCTCCCTGCCTTACTACCCATTCGGGCTATATGATATTGTACTAATTATGGTAAAATGTTAGGAGGAAAAATTATTTTCGAGGAAGTGAATTCAAATGTACATGGAGGGTGAATGGAAAACCATCTAGGAAAATAAACACATGTGACTGGGAGCACCATTTACTCTTTTTCTCTTCCTCTCTTTCTCCTTTGTGCAATTCCTATCGGGGCGGCAAGATTAAATTTGGGCATTAGAAGTTTAATATAAATACGGAGGTACATGAGAAAAAAGGTTGAATAGAGCCTTTTAGACCATTCAACCACCAAAGCAGGTCTCGCCCATATTCAAGTGACAAGAAAGATAAACGGGGATCAACCAGTAATAGCTTCGACCTTATATTCAGAATGTATTTGTAAAAGGAAGCAGTGTCCAGTGTGAAAGCTACTAGAGTCTAGAAATCAATAACTTAGACTCAAGATGGGTGTTGTAATCTTCAAATAAATGCACCACCCTTCATCTAAAGAAATTATAGGCATTAAGGAAACAAGTGCAATCGGTACATTGTATCGGAGTACAAACCCCTCTCCTCTATGACAGAATTAAACCTGCTAGTCTACAACTATAGTAATAACCTGCAGGAACTTTTAGAAAATACAAACACATTATTTTGTGGTAAAATTGATTACGTTTATTTTATCATTAGTATTATTTTGTCTAGGCATTGGTATGGTCGAGATTAATTAAGTCTCGTAGATTATGGTGGGCGTGCATGTGCATCGTGAATGTGAGAATTTAGAACCTTGTTCAGGGTACTGACTGGCAAACCCAATGGGAAGAGACCATTGAAGGAAAGCATTAGAATTGACCTAAAAGTGATAGAGTGTAACAAGGTGGACTGAATAGAACTAGCTAAAGATAGGGATATGTAGCGTACTATTGTAAGTGCAGCAATGAACTTTCTAGCTATTATGCCATAGAGTAGGTAAGTAATTAAGTAATGGGTATGATATATAAAAAGTTACAGCTCCAGTTCATATTATCTTACGTAGAGATTTATTAATTTAATGTATGCTTATATTTAAAATGGGTGCAGAAATGCATTGAAAATAAAATCGACGAGAGAGAAGAATATTTAAATGGGTAGTATTGTAAATCCGCTAGGGCTACAAATATAAAACTCGTTGCAGAGGTGCAAGAAGAACATTCACACATGCATATTTCACATATTATGGAGCTTAACCAGGTTCTATCAAATTATATCTAGGTCTTCCTTCTATTAAGTATTAATATCTAAATATAAGTTATTAGAAATATGTGATAAAACATATTACTCGTATAAAACCTGGTACAAATAGTACATAATGTTTATTTATATTTTTCAAATTTAATAATATGAAACTATTAGCCCAAGGAATTGGTATCAAGAGGAGCTTCACATGTGAGCATCTCAGAATTGTCTGTTAAACCACATTGCTACAAAAGGTTCGAACCGTAAACCTTTTATTAAAGTCAATAACATTAACCAATTGACAGGTAGGTATTATTTTATCTTTAAATTTATAAATTAAGTAACAATACATTTTATCGTTATGTGTAATTTCTCTTTTATATCTATAGATCTTCACTAAAGAAATGATATGTATCTTAGCTTTGGTTAGGTGTAAGGGATAACTAATTAAACATAAACCTTTTTTAAGGCGTAGTTAAAAGATTTATTTCAATCTAAATTAAAATACAATTTATTATTATGTAGCTTATTTGGGTAAGTAGTGGTTAGACTGAGAGTTCTAGGGCACTTCCCCCCGAGAAGATTAACATTGATCCTCCAAACACCATATGGAGGATCAATTTACCTTAACATTGATCTTTCACACTGAAGTTGGATAACTTTTTCCCACTCCCGTTGCCATCCACCACCACCAAACTTCAATCGATTATATGATATAAATTAATGATGATCCTATGTCGTATATTTATGATGAATGGTATGACAAATGAACTATTATTAAATATATTAATATATGTCGATAAATGTAGATTGATTAAATGTTGTAGAATGCATGGAAAGATTAATAGCCTACGATTTCTGTAATTTTTTACTCTAATTCGTGTCAGATAAAGGAGTTAAAGGTTGCAAAAGAGGGGGAGAGAGATAGCGGGAGTACAGTTTTCAAAGAATTGCAAGAATCTGTTTGGATGGGCTCAACTCGTAAACCTCTGTGATGTGTATGACGCCATACAGAATGAGGTCAGTATACCTGTCAGAACCTGTTTCAATACATGGGCTTGGTCTCTTCTCAGATGAGCTGGTGTAGTAAAATACTGTCAGCAGGAGGATGGGGTTAGGGGTATGGAGTGGGATGAAGCTGGATGGTTGGGGAGAGGGGTGATGAAGGTTGTCATGGGAGGCATCTAGTAGTAGAGTGGGATTATTTGGAGGTGGTGGGGTCTAGTATGAGGAGAGTCTGAAAGTAATTTCACGTTAGGGATTTGGTTGTTGTGTTGTGGCACATGCGAGCAGTAAGTTAGGGTGTAGTGGGTAGATGAAGTGCATCAGCTGATCAAGTATGTACCTGTTCAATTCTAAACACAGCACTGGTTCAGTTGTACGCTGCCAGGGTAATTCTTAGCATTACTTAGGTTGCACCACACAAGTGTAATCATTAAAGCTAATTAGGTTACGGGAGAGTAAGACGTTGATGGCGTTACTCTGTGATTATATCTTGGATGATTACCATCGTGTATCACCATCTTAGATTTATAGGTCCCGACATGTTCCAACATGTCTGTTTGAGGGGCCAGAATAGGAGGTTTAGATACGGGGGTGGTCATGACGTCTTGAAGGGGGAGGTGAGGGAGGTTTTGGGCGATGACTTTGGGTCATGGGACTAGACGCTAATTTATTGTAAAGTATAGGAAAGGGTGGGAATCCACCATCTTGTACCCATCGTCTTGGAGGAGGGGGATGGACGCTCAATTGCTGTAAGGTTTAGGAGGGGCGATAGGAGGGGAGTGGAGCTTGACGTTCATTGGATGTAAGGTGAAAGTGGGTGGAGGGGAGAAGAAGCGGAGCTTCCAAAGTGTCTGGGATGGGGTGAAATTTGGAGATAAGATCCTGTGTGCCATTTTGCTCAAAAATGTGGTCCAGAAACAGCCTTTCTACACTACTGTTTGCTTAACCTAAAACAGTAGACCACTACACACACACTACACAGCACTGATAATAGCTTGACTATTTAATTCATGAAATATCATATTTAAACCCTTAATCCCTTAAAAATAGTGATTACTGATCTGCTCCTTATTCTCATTGTGGTGGATCAATGCTATTCTTATGGAAGAAAGGGAGCCAACTCTGCCACTTATAATTAAATGTCAATACAAATAGATATTTTAAATTAAATCTATTATTGCCGAGAGATAACTTAATTATTTTAAAAGAACTAAAATTAATTAATGAAATATATATATAATATAATTGCCGGTGAATATTGGTGGGGGCAAATGTGCGACAGGCGTGAGAGAAAGTTATCCAGCTCCAGTGTGGGAGATCAACGTTAAGGGTAAGTGATCCTCCACATGATCCTCCAAATGGTGTGTGGAGGATAAATGGTAATCTTATTGTTTTAACCCCTACTGCTATTATCATGATTTTTTAAAGCGATGTATTTATTTCAAATGAATTGGCTAAAGGAGTGTAGAACAATAATTTATAGATGACAACAAGTTGAAAATTGATACAAACGAAGTATTCTTGACAGTAATTAACAGTTTGCAAAACAAACTCACAATAAATTGCTCTAAATTTAAAATAAAACATTTACACATTAAAAAAAGCCCAATACATATATTATTTAAAAACATTAAAGCTAAGAAAATTAGTAAATAATAAGTTTCCAAAAAGGCTTAAGTTTTAAATCTATAAAAGGTAGTACTTAGGTTGATACAAGTTGATACTTGTATTGGTTCTTAAGCTTCAAAGGGGAAGAAACCACTATATTTGTCTTATTTACAAACTTGACAAGTAGATTAATTAGAATATCGGATAATAATCCCTAACATGAATTAAATATCGTGTATGAACTTCATAAATCTTCAAAGCAATTTTAGTTTTGAAATATCACTTATTATGTAGTGGAGAATACGTCTTTATCTGTATTTTTTTTTTGTAGTTTACCGTCTTCACTCTGAAGAAATGGGAAGATCCCAATTATTGAATGAAATAATAGTATGACTATCCTATTTATTCATACAGGGCCTACATTAAAGTCTTCATGATTGGAGTGTATCATAAAGTAAATACATTATTTCTAGGATTATCTATATAAAATGTTTTACAGTTTTTTTTAGATATGATACATGGCTGTAAGCTAAGGGAATATTATAACCTTTGTCTTATCGATTTTATAATAAGACAGAAAAATCCATATCCTCACCAGTGTGAATAATGTTTATACATATTAAATGTATTCTCTTTGTGATAGATTTATACGTATCACCAAAAAACTAAGTAATTTAATATACAGGCCTAGCTAAGTTATATTAGTTGTAATCAAGCTTGGTAACGTAATAGTTAATTCTTTTAGTTAGTAGCAGGCCTCCAAATAGTTTTTGAAGGTCCACTACTATTGAAATATATTTTTTTAAGTTTCTATTTTATTTTCGTAGCTATATTAATTGGACGTGCATATATACCACTATGGGTCTTACCTACTTCTTCCCTAAATAAAATTATTGGATGAAAGAATCATCTAGATAATATAAGTTGATAGAAATTTCGATGATTCACTTCTACATAGAATTGCCCTGGAGTTGATATTTTTAAAAATGTGATTCATTACCTTCTGTATTTACTTAAAACTGATGGTTTTTAATTGTATCACTTATTTTATTACATATCGTCTATAAACAGTATTTGAATTAAAGCTGTTGACCTCGGGGGTTTTAGGATAAAGTGCTTGCCTCAGGACCCAATGTTCATGGGTTTAAACCCAGCCAGGATTGACGGAATTTTCTTGAGCTATTTGAATCATTAACACAACTTCCTTCGGAGAGGAAGTAAATTCGTTGGTCCCATTTCGATTGTAATATGTAAAATAACCCTGGAAGTTATGTGAAAATACCTTTCCCGTCCAAATTGGTACGTCCTTTTGCTCTCACCGGTTATGAAAGTGCACATTAAATATCTTAATCAACTAAAATAAATTCAAAAAATTAAATTAAGGCTTATTTAACCATAAGCTAGTAAGAATAAAAAGATAAAGCTTTAATTTCACGAGTAAACAATAATTTTGCCAAGCAATTTACTTTAAAATAATTCTATTTGTTTAACCATTGTCAATTGAATTGGTATCATGAAAAATAAAAAAATAAAAATTTCGGTATCGACAAGATTGCCACAAATATTATAACTCATTTTGAACGAAGCTTAAATTCACTGGTCCGCATTAGTAATCAGACAAAAAGAATATAAAATTGAGTATAGATAAAATAAAATCATAGTTTTTTTTAAAAAAGTGATCTAAAAAGGTATTGTTCATCTGAATGCCCAGAAAATGGTGTAGAAACTGCGTTTTTCTTGAAATTCAAAAGAAAATAAATTGTTTATTATAAATTGAGAGCATAATAATGTTTAAGCAGGTCCATTTGGAACGTTTTAGTGGATAAAAAATAATATATAATTTTATTCATGTCGAATTAGACCAAAGAAAGTGAAAAAGTTTTCAACTAAGTTCATACATAACGATTCTAAATGGAAATCCTTTAATGTAAGGCATTAATTAAAGAAATGAGTACATTATGACTCACATGGAATTAGTAATGAAATGTTCACAATGAGTCCGAAGTTTGGTTTTTTCCTCGCTTTACAATTCGTTATGCCATCATTATGAGAAAATACTTTGTACACATATAACACAACGCAACAATAAATTATAAAACACACAATGTAATTTTGCTTTCGACAAATGGTTCATTTCCTAAACATTGGCCACTAAATGACATGAATGGAAAAACCGGACCGCAAAGTGTATGGAAACACTTTAATAAAGTATCTCACAATGGTTATCTAACAAAAGTCTGCATTGATCCTAGCAGTGAGAATAATTAACTAAATACATTCTTTCATTGCTAAATTTCCTAGTAATAATGTATTTATAAATTAACTCATAAGTGTTTTAGAACAGTATAAATCGATTTACATGGTAATAATGTAACAGATGTAATGATGTAATAGTTGTTTTAAGGTCATCCTGGACTCCTGGAAATAAGATAGAGATAAATGTAAATATAAATAAAACAAATGATTATTTATAATAATAGTTTTGTAATATTTATTAAATGTATGCTACAAGTTGTTATTTACATGGTCATTCTGTTTTTGCTAGTTTTGGTTAATCACTAAATTACTTGTTGTAAGTCTAAAATGATATGATTGTCGATATGCAAAAGAGCTAAGCCAACCAGTCTGCTTCCACCAGAGTTGTCCTGAGTCATGTCCTGACTAGACGCAACAATGATACTGCCATTAACCCAAACAAGCGTTGCAACACCTCAATCTGAATTTTTCAGATATATTATAAATTCTTGTCCATTCGTCTGGCTCTTTTCATGCCACCCTTTTCCGTTGATCCGCCGAGCTGTGCTTATATCGGCTGGATTTCAATGTTTTCGTCCTTCACCTTATCATTGGGGAGGGAGGGTACTCCCCCCTCCCATCGTCAATCTGCTCTTCATACCATTTGAACCACTACCATTCTCTATGACTACGTTGGTAGATTTATGATCCTAATTGGAATTTGTGTAAGCGAGCAGAATATCTTTCTAAGTGCTACAAATTTATTTTATCTTTTTGTTTTCTTCATTTTTTTTGGGTCTCAAACACGTGTTTCTAAATAAAAGTGGTAAAATAGAAGAAGGCCTACATAATATGCTTCATGCATGCCTTATGTTGATAAAATTAAAAATCAATTTATCATTTCTTTCTTTACAAAATAAAAGAAAAGCGAGACAATTAAATTTAGTCTTCAATTTATTATTGAGAAGACCACGTACTCCTTATCTCGTTTGTTTAGTTAAAATATTATCCTAATTTTTAAGGATTTCAGATTTTATTGAAACATAAGATACAAAATACAACATCAAATCAAACATCGACTTTCAGTCATGGCCACATTTTGTAATAGACTTCATAATTTATAACATCTAATAACATATTTAAAATAATTTTGAAAAACAATTTTAATTCGTTTTAAATTAAATTATAATTTAAAAAATTTGCGCCAAAATGTATTAAAATATTATATAAATGTAAAATATATTTTTTCCATAATAATAAATCCTATACTCTTTTTATTTATGAATATCTATTTGCCCTTTATGTATAATAATATAGTGCAGAAACACTGTATAATAATGTCAAGTAAGTGAGAGTGAAGGAAGCCAACCTGAAAGGATAGTCAGGTTAGGCCTAGATAAAAACAAACCCACTTCTCTCTTCACTTCTTATTACACTTTTCACTTCTTTAACCGTGGAACTGGACAATTGTGGAAGCTTGAAGACGTGGTAATTGTGTTTGTCCCTATCTAGGCCTAACCTAACAATCCTTTCAGGTTGCCTTCCTTCACTTTCACTTAATTTATAATATTGTACAGTGTTTCTACAGTGTTTTATCATACATTTCCAAACCATTAGGCAATAATTCATTTTAGTTGCCTTTTATATAATACTAGTGGATTAAAATTAATTTTAGAAATTTTCTTACTGTATTTTTTCAGGGTGATGTAAACAAATAATTATTGTACAGATGAAATAAAGAAACACACATTTATTATAACAATGCAAGTGCCTAACATTTGCATATTCTAGTAAATTAACTCCTTCAATCAAAGAATTTCGGAAGAATGTGTATTAGGACCTCCGGTTATTATAACGGCCATTCTGTGACCAAAATCAAATTTATAAAAATAGAGAAGAAGAAATAACAACAATGCAAGCCGAATAATATCTTTTTAAACTACTGTCATTAGCTTGTTTAATATATACGCATTTTTGAAGTAAATTTTCTATTCTTTGCACCTTACCTTTTTAGTAAATATTGATTTGCTAACATTTTTAATCAAAGAGAAAAAAATATTGTATATATTAAAATACAATATATAAGCCTATAATAACTTAATATGTGAATATCCAAATTTTCTGCTGTGTGCACAGTGGTTCATCGGTATGGTTATTATTTACTTACATCACCATGGAATCCCTAATTTTGGTCGTTTCCATGGTAAAGTAAACATATAATTTATTATTATTATTATTATTATTATTATTATTATTATTATCATCACCACGTCTTACTACCCGTTCGGGTTATACGCACGTACGCTAATGTGTAATGGTAGGGTGATTGTGAGATGAAATGGAGGACCTACAGTTTAACGTGGAATCCGAACCACGGTGGAGGCCTGGCATTCCTCACATTCACAAGTTGTGATTAATACACGTTTTTCAGAGGTGATGGAAGGGTTTGGCATTCAGATAAATCTGTGTCGGGACCGAGGATTGAAGCCCGGACCCCCAGCACAGAGGTCTGACATCTTACCCCTAAACCACCAGGTCATCTAATTAATTATTGATAAGGCACTATGCACGCAGCAGAAAATTTTGAAAGTCATTAGTAAAATCATGTTTTCGTTGGCAGCTACTATTTTTGCCGGCATCCTCGCCCCTTAGCCTTTAAAATGACCGGCTAAGGCATTTTATCGTATATTAAATTACCAATAATGGGATGACAAATTTATATATATATATAATTTTTAAGAAGAAAATCCTATTCACTAGATGAGCATAAACGTACGATATGACTTTTTCTCCACGTCCATGCTATAGGCAATACTCAAAAAAATATTGTAGTTTTGAAAAGATTAAACAAATGATAGCCTTGTTACGAATGAAACATTTGATCAACATCGTTAATAAAGTCAAACAGAATAATATATAATGTTAGGAAGACTATTTGTATTTCTTTTTGTTTTCTAAGTTTAGATGAATACATTATTTTGTTTTAAGTAAATTTTATTATAACGTAGATTTTTGTTTTTTTATTGTTCAATAATAATTATTTGTTTTTAGAGGTGACCTGGCGGTTTAAATCGAGGTGTCAGACTTTTGTGCTGGGGGTCCGGGTCTCAATCCTCGGTCCTGGCACAGATTTATCTGATTGCCAAACCCTTCCTTCAACTTTGACAAGACGTGTTTTAATCACAACTTGTGAATGTGAGGAATGCCAGGCCTCTACCGTGGTTCAGATCTCACATTAAACTGTAGGTCCTCCATTTAATCTCACAATCACCCTACATTACACATTAGCTTAAGTGCATATAACCCTAACGGGTAGTAAGACGCGGTGCTAGTAATAATAATAATTATTATTATATGTTTTATATAATTTAAGTCCTTAACATATTTAAAGGTTTATAGAAGCCATACACTTTTATTTTTAATATGTGTTTTTAATGAGAATTTCCTTTTTATACTGACTCATTTTTAAAAATTTTGCATTGAGTCTTTTTATTGTAAATATAAGAATTATTTCTTTTAACTAAAAACATTAAAAATTAAGAATTTATATTTATCGTATTACTATAATTTTTCACTTTCAGTCATATTAATTAATAAATGAATATTCTTACAAAAAAACCAAATTAATGGGATGGTATTACGATGAAGGAAAATATACAATGGATTTTTTTAAAATTATTTTGAATAAGTAAAACTGTAAAGAAATTTAATTATTAGGTTTGCCAGATAATTTAAATAATTTAACACAATGACAATCATTATGTCGAACCTCTTTAAACCAATTTTAGAAATTAAAAAAAAACCTTGGATTAACAACCATCACGTTTAAGGCCTTCAGAAACATAATTGACCAGAAGAGAATGACCGTAAATGTGAAATTCTCATAAAATTTAGAGGAGTTCTATGTTTACCACAGATTACCTTACAGCTTTGTTTATTTTTTAAAATTCCAAATGTTAGGCCTAATTTAGAAGTTGGATAGCTTAAGGCAAAAATCAGAATATTGGTTTGAGTGCCAGCTTGATCTACTGGTGTGCATGACTTTGACACAACTGATGGGGACTCAGGTTTTATTTCATCCAGATGCACTAAAGTAGAATTTATCACTAAAGAATCTATCCACCTTATTTCCAGGTGAGTTCTAGGCAATTTACTTATAGTAACCAAACTTATTCCTTCACCATTATATTACAATGCTTACAAAATTTTGCTAAAATAGTTGATAAATATGTAAACTAGCAGGCTTAAAATTTTGAAAATGTTAAAACCATGAGAAATGTTAAATGAATAAAACCATATATATATATATTTATAACTCATTTTTGTCTTGCATTTCAACAGTCCCTATAGATGTAATTTAAAATATAATTTTTTGATAGTTTACAATATGAAACTACTCTCTGAATAAACTTTTAATCAGAAATTTCTACTTGTTTTTTCAAAGGAAATTATATGTCAATTTTTGAACCAGGTAATTTTATTAGATCATGACTTATCTACTAACTTTGCTCTAGAACATACACAGCGCCTTGTCCTATAGTTATCAAATTATCACTTTTAAATGGGATGACCCAAATTAATTCCAGTGTCGGGAGTAAAACTTGTATCCTTAACTCAAATGACAGGTGAGCAATCAATAGAGTTAAGGTGTCGTATATATTTATGTTATGATATGATTAAACATCTGGTTTGGATGACTTTTTTTTAATATTTAAAAAACTATACATACATATTCACCATTATTCTCATGCTAAACATTCCACAAAACATTACGTTTACCAAGCAAATGATCCAATTTTATAACCCTTTAAAAAGTATAGCTCATATTATTAATGAAATTCTAATCTCTACTCAAAATGGCTGTCAAACTGGTTAAAAAAAATTATTGCTTATTAGATTAAATGAATGAAAATAATACTGCATTGAATATTGTTTGAGCGTCCTGTTTGGGTGGAATGAATATAAAATGATCGTCGTTTGGATAGTATATAACTATATAACCACAGGAAATTGTGAATATGTGAACATTTGAATGAAGGACGCAACCTATATAGATATGATGAGATTTGATTTGGTTTTGTTGAAAATTATTCTAATTCTCTTTGATGCATCTTCTACTCAAAAACCAAATATACTATATTGAAAACACTTCAATCACGAGTAAATGAATATATGTCAGCCCATAATATCACAAAGTATGTCATAGAGAGTGCACACACTTTTTGAGGAAGCTAAACTTTAGAAAAAATCATAATAGTTAATTGCCTGTAAGGCAAAATAAATGTTTATTAAATTAGAAAATAAAATAAAATTAAAAACTTTTTTTAATCATGGGAGACTGGGGCTGGTTGCAACGGGTGTACGTTTCAATCAAGCATTTTCCTAAAAAGAAAATTAATTGTGAAATCCTCGTATAGCTCGCCAATACGACAGATTATCGCTCTACAGCAGTCGGTAAAATGAAGTAGAGACAGACGACTATCTTTTATTCTCCACTTTATAGTTCTGATGACAATAATATGTTGTTGGGCTAGTTACAACTAGTGTTGCAACTGACCCTGCAGACGTAAAAATAGTTGAACTTTATTTGTGTATATCAATCTTAAATAAAATAAATATGAATGTTAACAACTTACTAAAAGATGGAATTATAAATACTTAATTGCTTGCACACAATTATGAGTATTGAAAAAAAAGGACCAGGTACAAATGAATAAAATAAAGCAAAAATGCTTTTGTCATTTATAATTATGTCTTTTTTTTTGTTCTTTATCAAATCCATAAAACATATCTTTGCAAACCAATACACAGTGTAGTCTCTCTGTTCTTACATCAATACATACCATATGTTCTATTTACTTAAAATCCACTCTCTTCTGATCCTTGATGTAACCAAAAGTTCAAAACAGCTTTAGTACGCGTTTTAATTAGAAATGAGATTTTTTTTTAAATCTCAGACACCTTATAAAATCTGCATTAGAAGGATAACAAATAGTTTCAAAAGGGGAAAAAAAATTTAATAAAAGCTTTCAACTAATTTGAAAAAGAATAGAAATTCAATAAAGAAGATAATAAAACCCAGGAAGATATATCTTTTGAACATGTCTCAAAAGATAATGGTCAAACATATCGTTTGTTCTCTAATAAGGAATGTGTTAAGGGATTTAAAGAGTGGTTATAATGCAGAGTTTATAAAATGTTGATCCATTGGCTGGGTACGAAAAAATATAAGTTTTATATTCATCAATTATGTTTCTAATGAATCAGATAAATTTGACGATTTAAAATAATTGTTGCAACATACCCCTAATGGTGTTAAAACATACCCATTTAAATTAGCAACTTGCAACATATGCAGTCTTTGATTTGAAATAATTTTGCTAAACTAAATAAAAACACATAATCAAGCATACACTTTTCAAACAATCGGTAAACGCTGTACTGTATTTATACCTGTAAAATATTAAAAAAATTCATTTAAAATAAAAAATACAAAAGTAATAAGTGAAAAGTAATGCAACATGTCACGATCTCCCCTATTTGTTAATCTGCATATAAATAGGTCTAATTAATTATTTGATTTTCCCAGGAACTTAAAGAATTCTTATCTAGTATACGTCATTAATAACTCGAATATTAACAAATGAAATTATTAAATTTGTTTTGTTCTGAAAACACGTGTTTTTTAAAATTATAAGATATTTTTCCCCTTCATTTGGTAACACTTCGTTTCAGTTTAGTTAAGTTTCAGACTGGTTTTGTCATTAAATTGTTAACTTTGTTTTTTATTTAATTTTTATCATGGGCATCTCAATTAATAATAATAATACTTGGCACCACGTCTTACTATCCGTCCGGGTTATGCGCTAAAGTAATAATTACGCTAATGGGTTAGGAATGGGGAAAGTTGAATATAGAGGAAGTGAACCCGCATTTGCGTGGTGGGAGAGAGGAAAACCCTTTAGTAACCCCACCTCTAGTTCACCCGAGCAAGATTCGAGCCTCAATCTCCCCGTCCTCATCAGTCTAGCTCAACACGAAGCCAGCGCGTTAGCTAACTACGCCACAGGGGCTGGTATCTAAATCATTAATATGATGAATTCTCACTTAGTTATTGTGAAATACCATTTACCCAATACTTCGACAGGTAAGTTTAACATTAAAATCAAAGTATTAATATCTTATATTTACGTTGCTATAAATTGATCTTAAAGGTATTGTCTTTTCCCACTGACCTTACACTCACTCACTAACTAGTTTTACTTTAAGAGCTAGTTTCATAGTCAGATTTAGTACATCTCAAGTGCGGCGCTATACTAAATACAATACGTCGCCTACCTGAAATTGAATGGAATGGGCCAGTTTCGCATATGAAACTGGCCCATTCCATTCAATTTCAGGTAGGTGACGTTTTGTATTTAGTATAGCGCCGCACTTGAGGCGTACTAAATCTGACTATGAAACTGGCCCTAAGAGTATAGTAGTTCTATAAAATAAAAAGTTATGATTTCTTTAACTTTTAATTTTTAAAAATAAGTGTGGGTGCTATCATGAAAATGTTGAAGAATAGATAAGGTATATTTTCAAAAGTGAGTGAGCACAAAGAGTTTAATACCTAGATTCAGCCAAAAGATAAGATATTAATATTTCAATCGTGATGTTACTTTTTTAAAATAAAGCACTACCTAAATTACAACTGAAGTATAGATTTATTTATTTATATTTAGCACCGCGTCTTACTACCCGTTCGGGTTATACGCTTAAGTACTAATTACGCTAATGGATTAGGAATTAGGCAGGTTGAATTTAGAGGAAGTGAACCCGCATTTGCGTGGAGGGAGAGTGGAAAACCATTTAGGAAAAACCACCCTCAGTTCACCCGACCAAGATTCGAACCTCGATCTCCCCGTCCTCGGCGGTCGAGCTCAACACGACTAGCGCGTTAGCCAACTACGCCACCGAGGCGGGTCGAAGTATAGATAAACCCTGAGAAATAAAGGCTCATTAATTACCTAGACAAGTCTTAGCTTAAGTAAAATGAGTAATCTGTTCAAGGTTATCCACTGGGATGAGTTATTTTAATGCACTGATTAAATATTTTTATTATCAACTTTGGTACACAATGTAAGTTTTACAAAACAAATATTAAATATTTTTTCAATTTCTAAGTAAAATATTAAATATTTTAATTCCACTTAAAACTGGCATTGTTGGTTGGAAGAAGAACATATCTGGCTTTGACAAGTGAGAAAGAGGATAATTTTTGGCTGCTTCATTCTTATTTTTTAAATTATGATTTTATCATGATGCATGTCAACGCTTGAAAGTGAACTAGAAAAACATTCGGAATTATAAAAAAATATTATTTAAAAATACATAAGCGAATATTTTTATTTAATTTTTGTTAGTGTGTCTCACTACCCATTCAGGTTATTTACCAAATAAGCTAACGTATTAGGGATGAGAAAGGTTGAATTTAAAGAGAGTGTACACGAATTTTCATGTAGGTAGAGTAGAAATCCATTTAGGGCCAATCACCCTAAGTACACCCGACTGAGAATATAACCCCAATCTTCCCATCATAGATGGTTGAGACTATTGCGCGAGTGATGTCTTAGAACAGGGGCATTAAACATTTATTGTTCTCTTATCCCGGGTATATTTTTTCTTTTTACTTTTTACCCACCAATGTCCTGGAGCATATTGAAATATGTATATTTATATTCAATCATATACATCTAAGATGCATAAAATAAATTACTCCCAAATAATATATTAAATAATAAGAAATGAATATATATATAAATCGTGTTTCCCGGGTTGAAAACCACTACCATAATCCATGCTGCTACCAAAGTAGGAAATTTCATTGTTAATGTTACATTTTGTTTAAGAGGTATGAAAAATAATTTAAGTGTCTTTGAGATTGTGAAACCTTTGAGTGTCAAAAATTATGTTTCAACCTTTTAAAAAATTGCTAAAACCCCCGGACATGTTTATATTATATATATTAAAAAAAAGGGGTTTAGTTGGAAATGGTTGTAGTAATTTTATTTGTATTTGAAATGTTTTGCTAGCTTTAAACTATTTAGTTAATAAATTTAGTTGGAAAGTAAGGACACACACATGGTCGTCACGTTAGTCTAAAGTGAAAGGTTGGTTAATATAAATGTAAGATTTGTTGATTACGTTGTATAAATTAAAGTAAATTATATTAAAATAATATAATTTCTTAACTGGTTTAATTGGTTAAGTGGTTACCTCCTCCAGTTCCCCTCCTCTATAAAATGTAAATGGTTCAATAGTGAATAAGCCAGACCAGTATCTCGCTAACGGTGATAATCGCGTCTCACGTACGACTGAGCATGACGCGTTATTCCGTACGAATAACTTCATTCAAGGTTGTTGTTTTCGGTAGTCTAGCGCTGGCGTGAGCAACCGAGTCGCCAATCGCCACAAGTGGCGAATTGGCCATGAAAGTGTGGAGTATTTGAGTTTTCCAATTCGCACAGTAAAATAAACCTTACCAGCTTCAGTGGCTGCATAGTCTAAGGCACTACTCTCGCAGTAGACTAGACTGCCGATGATGGGGAGTTCGAGTTTTGAATCTCAGTTAGGTATACCGAGAGTTGTTTTCATTAAATGGTTAATGAGGGTACAGTTCCTCTAAATATAGCCTTCCTAATTCCTAAAACCACTAGCATATTTAGTACACAAGCGTATAAACAGAACAACCCGAACGGGTAGTAAGATTCAGTGATAAAAAAAATCCTGATGGTGTGTGCTGGTTTTAACTTGGTATCGATGTTCATTGAGTTAAGATATTCATCAAATGTTTCTGTAACCTTTTCAGAAAAAAAAAGTTGTCAAATTTGCATTAAATTGTCTTACATTTTGAATTTGAACAATTTTCATGATTTGCATCTGAGTCAGTTGTAACCGAGTAGCCAAAGTGCACCTATATATTTTTAATCAACCTGTTCAAACAGTGGGTTTTGTTTTAAATGTTTGATTGAACAACCTAATTTCTCAATTTCTAAATGCTGTGATGAATTTCACTTCTTATTCATGACTCCTGTGGGTACATTGAAAAATACGCTGCCCCCCTCTTGAGTGGCATCTAGCTTACTATATGTATATATTACGTCTGCGTCACCATATCATTATTTAGTTTACACGCATGTATAATAATAGGTAATCTAGCTGCATCTTCCTGGAAAGAGATTGGGAAACCATTTAGGAAAAATCACCCTTACTTGACTCGACTAGGATTCGAACCCCTATCTCTGTCTTCATTAGGACAGTTTAGCACAATAGTGATGCCCTAGACTATTCGGCCACGGAAGCGTATCTAGCATTCTATAAATATATGACTTAAGATTTATCTATAATCACATCATGTATACGTATACCTTGAGCTAATCAATATTGAATTAATATAGATATTGAAGATATAAGTGTTTCCCCTGTTTCATGCTAGCATGCTACACAAATTAACTAAATTATTTAAGAGATTCATAATTTTTTAAATTATATCGCAAAGTGCTAAGAATAGGCTAGGCTATATTAATGTTTAAATAGTAAAATAAGTCATTGAGTTAAAAGTATTATCAAAATGTACTGTACATACTTCTCTCGGAATACCACTTAAGAAAAAAATTGTGAATATAGGTTTCACGGTATTTTAGAATAAATATAGTTTATAGATATAAACTAAAGTTTTTGCTTTCATTTAAGGTCCAAACTATGAATGCAGGTGTAACCTAGATTTTTGAGAAATAATTTAATGGTTTTTCATGTTTTGTGGTAAAATTAATAGAAATATTTTATTTCTAGCTCTTCAAAGTGGGTATGTTTAAAAAGAAAAGTTAAAATGCGGCTTCATGATCGAACATTTTTATAAGGAATTAATCATGCTGTGAAAAATATCATACCTAAAAGAAATGGCAAGAAATATTATAAGATTATTTAAATCACCATTTATAATGATAAATTTATTAAAGATTCTACCAATCTAAATTAATATATCATTAAATAACCTAAATTAACCCAACCAACTCAAGCAATTGCATGTTGTAAATAAATATGTAAATGATTACAAGCTTGGAGTTTAAGTAATCTATTTACTTTTATTTTATATATCAAAATGGTTCAACGGATACAATTCATAGAAGTACTATTTAAATAATCAGAACTTTTTTAACATATAATATTTAAGTGAACTTAATAATAGTTTATTAACAACCTACAAAGATCTAGAAGTATAATGATATAATGTATTACTGTTTAGTAAATTAGTATAATTATGAAACCTTCATGGTTAAATAACAATCTAATAATTTAAAAAAAATAATAATCATACCTGCTTAAACACAAAACTATAAACTATTTGTATAGTTTTAAACTCCGTTTTACTATCAATAAATTAGATTTAACAACTGGATATTAAAGTAAAGAAATGTATTATATTTGGTCTAAAAGTTTGAAATATTTTACCCAAAATGATCTTTTATATTGTTTCAATTATTAATTAGTAACTTTATATGATTACTTTAGCAATGAACGTAGGAATTTATATGTCTTGATCACAGCTTGGTCAATTATTCTTATATTAAAATCTGTAAGGCATAATGAGGCCTAAGTTCATGAACAAATATAATCTGTTGGTATTTTATTTCCCCATTGTATCTTACTACCCACTCGGATATAAACAATATATGTTTTACGCTAATATGATAGGGATGAGTAAAGTAGATTTTACTATTAAATTTACTGGAATTTGCGTTTCGTCAGAATGAGAAACCATGTAAGGTATAATTTCTCTTCGTTCACCAAGCCGCAACTCGAACCAAAATCGCCAACCCCCCAGAAAACCAGGATAAATGAACGTGACATTTAGACTGCATAACAATCAGCGATGTTAAATAATCTTCTAGATTTTTAAATAGATTAGTGGAATAAATATAATTATTTTAGTATGATCAGGGAAAAATAATTATAATTTTTCATCCTTTCTAGTCCAAGCAATATTTTTATTTGTGCAATGAAGTAGCAGATTTAATGTCTACAACTTAAATAATGTTCTTTCAGGAAGCCCTTGTGTTAAAATTAAAGTTAAATTAGCTAGGATCAGCTTCAATGGCCGAACGGTCTAGGCCGTAAATCTCATGCTAGATTTGGTCTACTGATGACGTGGATATTGGTGTTTGAATCTTGGTCGGATCGACTGAGGGTGGTTTTCCCTAAATGGTTTCCCACACTCCTTTCACGCAAATGCGGGTATACTACCTCTAAAATTATATCTTATTAGAGTAGCTATCATATATGCGTATAACCTAAAAAGTAGTAAGAAGTGGTGAAAATGAAATTATATATGTTAATTTAAGTGTTGTAAGCTTAGGTTAGAAGTTCGATACAGTGTTTAATAAAATAATATAGTTTAAGCTATATGTAAGTTCAAAAATTGGAATGAAGAAACCAAACTAATATAGTTTCATCCTGTATTTAAGTTAAGAAATGGACTTTTCATTTTACAAAAAAATAAACTATTTTTTACTTGGAAAATAGCTTAACCCAGGTACAAATTAGATATTGTAGTCCAAGCTAAGAAATTAAAGTTTAAGAATTCGTCAATTCTTTTAGAAATATGGCAATCCAAGCAAAGGTGGTATGATGGTTTTTAATATTTATTGAACATTGATTTTAATGTCATATTATTTTAATAATTTGATTATTCTAGTTCAGATAGCTTGGACCACCATTAATTAAAAATAAATACAAATACTAAACAGTTTATACACGCAATATCTTATAAATGGAAACTATACTGATGCCTATTGCTTGCTAAGAAAATCATACCTATTCTTAGACATATTTTCAATACTTAAAATATAATAATATAAACAAATATTTATGTTATATTCAAACAATGTAAAAGCAAAAATCAACTTAGTCCCCCGTGTTCGTTTAGGCAAGGAGTTGACAATAACGTTTTGTCAAGCGAGGCAGGGGTCTTAAACCACTCAGAAACACTAGATTAGTACCCCACATAATCATTTTCCTCTCCCTATTCCCTTTCATGTGGATACTTTTGAATTTTCTGTAAATAAAATTCCTCTCCTAGGCCCGCCCCCCTAAACCAAAATGTTGAATTATATGTTATATTAACAAGTCATTTTGGTCTCTTACCTTACTTGATAAAAACAAATTTAGGTTGCTCAAAAACAAGGTTCTTAGGAAGATATTTGGTCTAATAAGGAAATAAGCTACTAGATAGTGGAGGAGGTTCCATAATGAGGAGTTAAATACCCTGTACTCCTCACAAGTTATTGTAAGGGTAATAACGTCTCGTAGACTACGGTGGGAAGTATATGCAACGTTAATGGGAGAATCTAGAACCTTGTTCAGGGTATTGACTGGTATGGCCAATGGCAAGAGACCAATGGGAGGACCTAGGCGCAGATGTGAGGATAACATTAGAATTGACCTAAAAGAGATAAGGTGTAACGAGGGTGTGTGGGTAAGTGGGTAGAGCTAGCTCAAGGTAGGGATAAGTGGCGTAGCGTACTTTTGTAAGTGTGGCAATCAAACTTCGTGTTTCTAATGTCATAAACTAATAAAGTAATAACTTGTCATCATCTTAGTCAGACGAAAATTTTTTTGTCTACCTTATTGTTGGTCTAATTTCTGCTAGTTCAAATGTTTGTAGTATAAGCCCGTAGCTACTTCAAACGTCTTGTGAATCCTGCGCAATTTCAAAGATCAACACCTTTTTATAAATACCTCAATCACTTTATTTATGACATTGGGAACCCTGGCATTATACAAGACATCCCAAAAGTTAATGTGCAGTAAAGTAAAACGTACATTGTAGCAGTTCTTCCTGTAACAGATGTTGGAAATGTCCCCCACGGGCCTGAAGATATAATATCATAAGGAGAAGCGTGTCAATACGTGTCTTCAGGCCTTTGAGGGACATCTCCAACATCTGTTATAGGAAGAACTGCAAAAAGGTACGTGATATTTAACTACAAAGTAAATATTGGGACACCCTCTAGCAGCCATACATTTATCGATTAACGTAAATTAGATTTATACTTAATATTAATACAGACTGGGATTACATTCATGAATAACGCATAGCTAATAGCATTACTTGTACATTAATAGCAAAAATTGTGCATAAAACAAAATGTGCACAAATTCTAAACACATTACTTTCAATGATCGCATTCATAATCGAACCATGATTCATTAAGATTAACTTAAACTATTTGCGAACTATGCATGGACTTGATACGTATCAGTCAGTGAAAATGTGAGGAAAAACTATCCAATCAAACCCCAATATACACAGTAGATGGAAAATATTTTATGTTAATTTCTTAAATGCCTATTGGTGGCCATACTTGTTTTGTTACTAACACATATTTTAGACGTCAGCGATTATGATTGTAAACTTGATTTAAAATAAAGAGGAAAAATTAAATTATTGACTATGTTATGGGGAATTAGGTCTTTATTAATATTCATGACAATAATAAAATTGGAATCAAAGGAAGATATCTTATTTAAACTACAGGCACTACTTAAATTGGGTTAAATTTATGTTTCAAAATGTATAGCGCGATTAATTTAGTTTTCTAAGAGAACTATACAAATAAGTAATTTTAAATACATACAGTTGAGTAAGAGGTTAGGCCAGCTTTAATGAATAAAAAAACTTAATTAAGTAAGACTATAATCACTATGTTTTATTAATAAACATATGTATTTGTACTATGAAATGCCTACCAATCACAACTAGGTATGCATTATGCATGAATAAAAAGCCAGCCTTAATTAAATTAATAATAATAAATAATCTATTAACTAACTTAAAAGCTTGGTAAGCTTTTTGTAGACAGCACTTCTCGCAAACTGCCTTTTCCTTAAAGTTTCGTGCATGAATCGTTTTTATTTACTTCGTATTCTCACTTCCCTCTTGTTCAAATTTAGCCTTTTTCGTTTAGTGTGCACAAGTATGTGTTTGTGTGTGTGTGTGTGTGCACGCTCTTCCACAAATCAATACAAAGTAAGGGTTTATCTCGTATAGGTTTTCCACTGTTTACGTGTTCACAAGTGCTATGTGAATCTTTTCAACACGAACGGTATAGTTTTACTATCAAAATGATCTAAATTACAAAAAATAAAATTTAGATGTTATATCAGCACACCAGCTAATGCATATATTTGCTCAAATCATGTAATTCTCATAACAATAATAGGTGTAGTGCTATAATCCTAAGAAGTACCAATTAATAGCTTATTCCTTTAAAAAAATGTTTATATTGATCTCCCATTTACCTAGCATCTAAACACTTTTTAATAAAGATATTTAATTTTTTTATGCTATAATTTTATATCAACACGTAGTAGTCTACGATATAGCCCTCTATAACTCAGATATTTGGAATTATCTAGCTAGGAACTTTACGGTAGATTTATTCAAGTAGCATATGTATGCTCTATAGTCGCTATCCTTGCAATCTATTAATATGCCTAAGATTATAGCCTATAATTCAATAAAATTAGGTCTCTACCAACACCCAGAAAAATACAGATTTAATTGGTGTATTGTATCATCTAATTACCCTAGTAGGTAGCAAGCATACCTTCTGAGGTGACACTATTGGGTAATTACTAGGATTGGATCGGAATGTAATTCGTCAAGTTAAGAATGACACCTTTCTGGGTGAATGGAGTTTATATAAAGGTCTATTTATAATTTGCAGTATAAAAAGCAGCTCAACTGGTGAGTACTTCATTTTTAATTAGTACAAGCATAAACATCTATACGTTTTTAAGAAATTTGGAAGGTTGGATCAGTACAATGAATTGGTTTATCATCTAGCTTAGAAACTAATAGTTAGTTTACCCACTTCGGTGGTCACATGGTCTAAGGCATCATTCTCGCAATAGAGTGGACTGCCTATAACGGGGAGATCAGGGTTCGAGTCCTGGTTGGATATAATGAGGGTGGTTGTTTCAAAATATTTTTTTCACTTTAACCTCACGCAAATGCGGGTACACTTCCTCTGAATTAAATATTAATCCTTAGCCCAATAGCGTAATTTATATATAGATGTATAACCCGAATTTTCAGTAAGACGCAGTGCTAAAAAATTTAAGTTAGTTTGACACAAAACTGTAATTTTGGATATATTTGGATAAACTATTATAATTATTATTTTTAGCACTGCGTCTTAGTACCCGTTCGGTCTATATGCTTTTGTACTAATTACGCTAATGGCCTTAGGGACGATAATTATATTTATAGGAAGCATTTGAATGGATGGAGAGTGGAAAACATTTTTTTTAAACCACCCAAAGTACACCAGACCGAGATTCGATCCTCAATCTCCCTGTTATCGGCAGACTGGTCTACTGCAGAGAGTAGTAAGTTAGACCACGCGGCCACCGAAGCAGGTGATATATTATTATCTACCGCATCGGTGAGAATGTAGGCTAAACTTCAAGCTCATCTAGTCTGGATTTACAGTGACAGAGAGGTCAGGGTTTAAATCCCATTCGAGAATTCTGAGAGTGTTTTTTTCCTTAATGGTTTCAACCTCTTCCTACACGAAAATATGGGTGTAGCTCCTCCTAAACTCCATCATGTTTATTCTTACTCTGTAAGTACCAAGAATAGTTTAAAAAGGCCATACGTGTAGTTGGACGTGGTGAAAATTATATAGCCTATATAAAATTAAATATACTGTACTTTGCATTGTGGGTGTGATATATTTATTTTCTTGGTATTTTTTATTAATAATGTCATAAAATTAAGCTTTAAATTTAAAATGGAAAAGTAACAAAGCACCAATGTACAAAATAAATATAATTTGAAATGTTTCCGATTTGAAAGTGTTATATCTCTAGGTGATTAGAACATGGAAAGTAGGGAGGGGGCTTCACTGAATTTTTTATCACCCCATCTTACTACCTATTCAGATTGTTTTCATGCTTCATTGAGCCAAGGAGGTTTATCTACACAACATTTGGGCATTATAAACTTCACTCTAGGTGAGCTACTTATTGAAAGAACACAGGCTTAATTTGTGTACCTGTTTTGGAGCATATCAAAAGCGCACAAGGTAGGTGGTGCATCCAAAGCGCACCATTGTTTGTAGTCTTTCAGCCCCACATGGCAACACAGCTTATTGACCAGGTACAAACCTAACATAACCTATACTAGCACCAACAAACCCGCCTCAGGGGCGTATTTAGCTAACGCGCTTGTTCCGTGTATAGATAGACTGCCAAGGACGGGGAGATCAAGGTTCTAATCTCGCTCGGGTGAGCTGGGGGTGGTTATTACTAAATGTTTTCCCACTCTCCCTCCTCGCAAATACGGGTTCACTTCCTCTATAGTCAACCCTCCAAATTCCTAGCCCATTAGCGTAATCAGTACTTAAGCGTATAGCCCGAACGGTAATAAGACGCGGTGCGAAGTATTAAGTATACTAGCACCAACTAATGAAAAGCTATAATTGTTTACAGACTATTTTTGGATACTTACATTTAACGTGATAGCTCATTCTCACCATCACTGTGGGCACAAGCACCCAAATTTAATCCAATTAATTACTGTAAAGACTAAGGAAATTTCTTACAATACATGTTTGCCATGTTGACATGTTATGCAGTTTTTGTTTTTTTCCTGTGCGCTCTTGATCCATATCTTCGTGAGCTTTTGATAAGAGGTTTCTATTTCTTGTGCACTTTTGACGGTCTCCGCTCTTGGTGAAATATTAAGAAAGTTATTTTATAATTTATCTTCTCAATCAGAAAGAATTCAAACATAGATTTGAATAATATGATAGAGTAATTTTTTAATTCAATTTATAGTAATTTATCGTCTGTAAGAATTAGTTCCGTGAAAGCTTAATTGACTTGACTAAAAATATTAACGTCTTAATACCACCCAGGTGCGATATTCATTTGAATTTAAGTAGGCCACGTTTCCTTAAATTTCACGCTACTTTTCTTGTGTACTTGGATAATATAAAATTTGTCGTTACTAACCTGCACACCAAAGCTAAAAATATCTTTAATTATAAACCTTTTGAGTGTATGTATGGATTATCCGCGACTAACAATTCAGTCCAAAGGGACATTATGTGAAGATTGAAAGTTTAAATTAGGAAAGGCTTTAACATTTGCCTGGAGAGTGGAAGATAAAATATACTTTGTAGAAAAAATAGTTTCGGTCGGGAATCAAGCTTTCGCCTGTGAAGAAGAGGCAAATGCGGATTAAAATATAAGTTACCACAATATAGTTGTTTTATTAAAATTATATTTAATTCAAGAAAATAACATAATTTAACAAGTTGGGACACACTTTGTTAGCAGAATGGACTAAAGCGTTACTCTCATAATGGTACTAAAGCGCTATTCTCACAATGGTACTAAAGCGCTATTCTCACAATGGTACTAAAGCGCTATTCTTACAATGGTACTAAAGCGATACTCTCATAATGGGACTAAAGCGCTATTCTTACAATGGGACTAAAGCGATACTCTCATAATGGTACTAAAGCACTATTCTTACAATGGGACTAAAGCGCTACTCTCACAATGGTACTAAAGCGCTATTCTCACAATGGTACTAAAGCGCTATTCTCACAATGGTACTAAAGCGCTATTCTCACAATGGTACTAAAGCGCTATTCTCACAATGGTACTAAAGCGCTATTCTCACAATGGTACTAAAGCGCTATTCTCACAATGGTACTAAAGCGCTATTCTCACAATGGTACTAAAGCGCTATTCTCACAATGGTACTAAAGCGCTATTCTCACAATGGTACTAAAGCGCTATTCTCACAATGGTACTAAAGCGCTATTCTCACAATGGTACTAAAGCGCTATTCTCACAATGGTACTAAAGCGCTATTCTCACAATGGTACTAAAGCGCTATTCTCACAATGGTACTAAAGCGCTATTCTCACAATGGTACTAAAGCGCTATTCTCACAATGGTACTAAAGCGCTATTCTCATAATGGGACTAAAGCGAAACTCTCATAATGGTACTAAAGCGCTATTCTTACAATGGGACTAAAGCGATACTCTCATAATGGTACTAAAGCGCTATTCTTACAATGGGACTAAAGCGATACTCTCATAATGGTACTAAAGCGCTATTCTTACAATGGGACTAAAGCGTTACTCTCATAATGGTACTAAAGCACTATTCTCACAATGGGACTAAAGCGTTACTCTCATAATGGTACTAAAGCGCTATTCTCACAATGGTACTAAAGCGCTATTCTCACAATGGTACTAAGGTGTTATTCTCACAATGGTACTAAAAAGTTATTCTCACAATGGGACTAAAGCGTTACTCTCATAATGGTACTAAAGCACTATTCTTACAATGGGACTAAAGCGCTACTCTCACAATGGTACTAAAGCACTATTCTTACAATGGGACTAAAGCACTATTCTCACAATGGGACTAAAGCGTTACTCTCATAATGGTACTAAAGCACTATTCTTACAATGGGACTAAAGCGCTACTCTCACAATGGTACTAAAGCGCTATTCTCACAATGGTACTAAAGTGTTATTCTCACAATGGTACTAAAAAGTTATTCTCACAATGGGACTAAAGCGTTATTCTCATAATGGGACTAAAGTGCTAACCTCATAATGAACTGGACTGACAATGATAAGGAGATTAGGGCTTGAATCCCAGTTGGGAGGGAGTTTTATCCTTAATTGTTTTCCACTCTTCCTCCACACAAATGTGGATAAAACTCCTCAAATTCCCACCTTTATCAACCCTAACATATGAGGGTAATTAGTGCATAAGCGTATAAATCAAACGGGTAGTCAGACGTGGTGCTAATAAAAAAAATACGGTTGGTAATAGCTATACGTTTTCCACTTGAATCCCTCGTCAGTTAAGTTGAAGCAGAGAAGTGGAATAGAGTTGTACGCGTGACAATAAGTTGTGTATAGGACCGTGGTTTGCTAGAAGGTATTGTATTTGTTTTTTTCTAAACCACATATCTGCGTGCGTGTTTAGTGCTACGTGTTCCACCGAGCTGGCTGTGTTGCTATCACGTGATTCATCACACTAGGTGTTTTACTACAAGAATCTTAGTCAAATGAACTCCACGTTTATATAGTTTTATTTCCCAATGAAGTATTAGAAATATTTTTTGGCCCTTTTTTTATTCATTTTAGTTTACTAAATTATAAATAAGGTATTAAAAATTAATGCTCTCATTTGAAGCTGTACAACAGCATCAGGTAATAAAAGAAGAAACTTTTTTTTTCTCTTTCGCATCGTGTCTCACTGCTTTTCCAAGCTTTACACATTTTAGTAACGTTCATGGCATAATTGTAAGAAAGGTAGAATTTAAAGGAGTAATACCGCATTTGGGTGGGTGTAGAGTGGGAAACCATTAAGTAAAATATAATTTTAGTACAAACGTCCGTAACTAGCACCAAAACCTCAAAGACAAACCAGACTACAATGAACCTCGTGTCTAAACCACATTCTCGCCGATGTAGGTAAGAAAAAATCTGCGCTAGTAAAACACCAAAATTAAATATTTGGTTAAGCATAATTCATTATGAGTGGTTACTAGTATTTAAGGTATAATTCATGCACACAAAAATAGAAACATTTTGATTAGTATTAGAGGACAACGTGTGGACACTGATTTTGTATAGCATGCCAAGACACTGGTTTTATCAAGGACAGCATCTTGGGAGATTGGTTTTATCAAGGACAGCATCTTAGGACACTGGTTTTATCAAAGACAGCATATTAGGAGACTGGTTTTATCAAGGACAGCATCTTAGGGTACAGGTTTTATCAAAAACAGCATCTTGGGACACTGGTTTTATCAATGACAGCATCTTAGGATACTGGTTTTTATCAAGGATAGCATCTTAGCATACTGGTTTTATCAAGGACAGCATCTTGGGACAGTGGTTTTATCAAAGACAGCATATTAGGGCACAGGTTTTTATCAAGGACAGCATCTTGGGACACTGGTTTTATCAAGGACAGCATCTTAGAACAGTGGTTTTTATCAAGGAGAGCATCTTAGAATACTGGTTTTATCAAAGACGGCATATTAGGATACTGGTTTTATCAAAGACAGCATATTAGGAGACTGGTTTTATCAAGGATAGCATCTTAGGGCACAAGTTTTATCAAAGACAGCATATTAGGAGACTGGTTTTATCAAAGACGGCATATTAGGATACTGGTTTTATCAAAGACGGCATATTAAGATATTGGTTTTATCAAGGATAGCATCTTAGGGCACAGGTTTTATCAAAGACAGCATATTAGGAGACTGGTTTTATCAAGGACAGCATCTTAGGGCACAGGTTTTATCAATGACAGCATCTTAGGATACTGGTTTTATCAAAGACAGCATATTAGGATACTGGTTTTATCAAAGACGGCATATTAGGAGACTGGTTTTATCAAGGACAGCATCTTAGGAGACTGAATTAATCAAATACAGCATATTAGGAGACTGTTTTTTTTATCAAGGACAGCTTATTAGGACAGTGGTTTTATCAAGGACAGCGTCTTAGGACAGTGGTCTTATCAAGGACAACATATTAGGAGATTGGTTTATCAAGGACAACATCTTAGTACACTGGTTTTATCAAGGACAGCATCTTAGAACAGTGGTTTTTATCAAGGACAACATATTAGGAGACAACATCTTAGGACTTTGGTTTTATCAAATACAGCATCTTAGGAAACTAGTTTTATCAAATATAGCATCTTAGAAAACTGGTTTTATCATGGAAAGTATCTTAGGACACTGGTTTAATCAAATACAGCATCTTAGAAAACTGGTTTTATCATGGAAAGTATCTTAGGACACTGGTTTTATCAAAGACAGCATATTAGGGCACAGGTTTTTATCAAGGACAGCATCTTAGGACACTGGTTTTATCAAAGACAGCATATTAGGGCACAGGTTTTTATCAAGGACAGCATCTTAGGACACTAGGTTTATAAAGGACAGCATCTTAGAACACTGGGCTTATAAGGGACAGAATCTTATGACACTACAATAGTGGAGTAGGGATGTGGAAGGTATATAATCTAGTTGAAATGAACTTAAGTTAGCAGGGAGGCAGTGTGAGTACTAATTTAAGAAACACCTCCTTCAGTACACCCATACAGAATTTCAACCCCGACCTTCTTGTTACTGACCAACATGACTAAATAAGCCAGAAAACAGGTCCGCATGCACCATCATATAGCTAGAGTTAAAAGTTTAAAGCTTTGACCAGGCCCTTTGTTGTAATACACAGCATTATTTAACTCCAGTATCCGACTCTTAGTTATCAACCTTACTTAGTAAATTTATAATGTTTTTGTTAACAAGTATTTTGTATGATCTGGATTATTTATATTTTATATTATATATTATTTTATGGCTATAGGATCTTAAATAAAAAGGAATTCTGTAGGCAATACAAACTTAATATTGGGCTCATAATCCTATTATTTACACTAATCAGTATATTAATTGAGTAGAATATCAACAAAAAATAAAATATTTTGAACACAACTCTTTGGCGGTATGTAAAGTAAAAGAAAAGAAACATTGTATAATATTTCATTAATATACGGTCATATTTTATGATTTTATTTTTTAACTCCCATATAATTAGATTTATTACCAACGTCATGCTCGTCTAGTCTGGTTTGTTGGTGACGAGGTCGTTGGGGAGGTCAGGGTTTTAATTATGGTAAGATATATTGAAGACCATGATTTTACTTGAATCATTTTCCCCTCTTCATCTACCTAAATGAAGGACTTTCTCCTATAAATGCTACACTCTCCATCTTCACCCCGTTATTATTATTTAATGAGAATAGTCTGGATGCGTAGTAAGAAACGGTGCATAAAACTAAAGTGCTTAAACTATTTTTCGCTTTCTTTAAATTTACTGCAACATGTTGACTAAAAATGAACATTTTAAATATTTTATTTTCATTACTTCTCACCATCCGATCAGGCTATACGCATTTGTACTAATTACTCAAATTTTTTAGGTTTGAGAAAGGTTGAATTCATATAAATTGCCCCCACATTTACGTGGAGGTATAGTGGAAAACCTTTGGGTAGAAACATCTTTCAATACGCATGACTGGGTAGTCCAGTCAATTGCAAAAGAAATGCTTGAGACCCCTTGACCACCGAAAAAGGTATGACTCAACCGATTTGAACCAAATTCGATAAGACTGTAAGTAAAGCCAAGGATAATTGTATTCGCTAGAAATGGTTGTTCTTCCAATAAATGTTGTCTGGAACCCTATATAGGCTCTTCCAAATTACAGCTTTTTCAAATTAGCGATGATTTTTAATAAACCTTTATCTTGGATTTCCCCAAGACAAATTTTATGTTGGTTTTTTTTAATTGACAATAGGAATAAACTAAATGTCTCTGCCCCAAATAATAAAAAATAAAACATTATTTATCAAAAGACTTAGAAATAGCAATTAAAATATATTAATATAACATTTAATTGGTTAGTAAATAATATAATAATAAACATATTTTGGTGGCTAAGTTTTTGCTGTAGTAAAATTAAAATTTTTGAATTTTTTTGCTTATGGTTCTGTGTGTCCAATTAATAAATATTTTATAAATGGAAATATAAGGTATTATAAATAAACTGTTCTAATATATATATATATATTTTTAAGTTAATTTTTTATTAATATAATATTAGTGGGTCTGTGTTTATATCACTTTGGTCCACATGAAGCTAGGTGAGTAGTTTTTATTGACAAAAGGACATGTTTTAGAATATTTTTTTAAAGCTCAATTTTCACTTTTAATATTTAAAATTCATTATATCACATCTATTTTATAGAAATGATGGTTGCTATAAAAATCACTATACGCTTTGTGATTGATGAATATCACTACTGACAAATCTTTTTTAAATTGTGAACAGTCTATCAGATTACTATGGATCACCTAATAAAGATCACTACATTTTATTACAGATGTCTTAAGTGATATGTGTAGCTACAATGTGTTTGAATGGAATGGAATACTTATTCTGATTTTGTATAGCTTCAACCCAATTAATATGGGTCTTAGGAAACTAGTAACGACTTATAAATAATATATTAGAATTATTATTTGTGTTCACTGAATGTGTTTGAAACCTATTTAAACAGTATTTTTTTCCTTAGACTTAGGTTTACAGTGAAAACTGATTTTAAAATTAAATCTCAATATTTTTCTATAGTGAGTTGTATCACTATAAAGATGTTAGACATTTTTTTTATTAATGTAGCTCTACTATTTGAATAACAAATGTAATTAGTTAAAATCAAATTCCATTTTTAGTCAACCCTGGTTGAGTCAACACACAGAAAATCCTTCATAATATTAATGATGACTAAAGGAATTTTACTATTTGTATTCCAAGTTTTGTTGGAATAGGTTTGATTTTCTATTATTCTTAATAGATGAAATATGAAAAACAAATTGACAGCTTTGGTTCACTTTATTTGACCTCATGTAAATAAATATTCACAAGTGGGCATATACAAATATTGGTTGAACTATATGTGCTGTTCAAACTGTGGTGCGTGTACCTCCATGTGTAAGCGATTTATTTCGGGGGATGGGAGATGTAAAATAGAATTTTAATTAACATTTATAATCCTTTATTTCCCTCTGTTACAACATTATTTAGCTTACCTCCAAAGTCATATTACAATTTGGAACAATTTTTTATACTTTACTCTGCGTATAATCTGAACGGATAGTAAGACACGGTGCTAGTAATAAGTCCTATACTTTACACTATATATATATATATATATATATATATATATATATATATATATATTTCCTATTTTTATGAAGACCTGAAAGGAGTACGTTGGTTAGGCTATGCCCCTAAGGAGGTAAGTGACAGATGAAAATTTGGGAGAAATCTTCCTAGCTCAATGGCAATGACCTTGAATAAAGTGCTCAACTGACCCGCAATATCTGATTTTGGTAACAGTCCTGCAGAGTTCACTTGAAGGGGCTTAATTAATTATCTCCCATATAATTATCACGAATTTCTTAAAACTTAGCTTTCCTCATCATATGTAGGCCTACTTCTTTAGTCCACGTTGAAGAAATACTGTAGGGGCAGACCATTTTCTGTTATCATAAAATATTCTAGAGAAATTTCAGCGTGTTATTTCATATGATACAAATGTGATGGAATGAAAAGTACAAATATCCATCTTGAATGGGGATGTGGTGTCTGAAGGGGGAGCTAGACGAATACCCCCTCAGAATAGGTGTGTACATCGAGTTCTTTAGAAGCAATGATTTAGTGGCTTAGAAAATATTGACCAGCTGATTAATGCTATGAACCAGTTTTTCCTCATATAAAATATAATAATTAGTTTAATTACTATACTGTACTTTTGTTATGATTAATTATAATTTTTTAAATATTAATAATACATAAACAATAAATTAGGGTAGTAAGTGTTGGTTGTGATCAAGAAAAATCTAAAATAAAGTAGGGCATTTTTAAACTAGAATCATAATTTTTATTGAGGTTTGAAAATGTACAAGTTGATAGTAGGCTTATAACCGAAAATACATAGGCTAAAGAGTTTATTTAAATATGGCCCCGGCTAATACCATGGTAATCTCATATATAATAGTCTAAATAAAGGTGAGATAATTTGTAAAGAGTTAATAAATGATTTATTTACTTTTATAAAAAAAACCAACTAAAATAGATTATTTTATTCGGCACTTCCTTGTCTCCAAAATGTTGAAAGGAAAGAAGATCTAAAACCAAACAAGAGGGTGATAAATCTCGTTCATTAACTGTAGTAGTCATTTTAATCTATAAAGAAAAAAAGTATAAACTGATAGAGTACGTAAACAATTATTTCTGAAATGAGGATCTTAAATAGGTTGACTTCCTTTACACCTTAAATAGAAACATCACAGCCACCGCTAATACCTACGACCGTATCAAGGTCCATGCCAATTTGATCTCTCCCTTCCTACTCGGAAGAGAAAAGCCAACAGCAGCTACGAAGCTTTACTAGAGGAAAATCTTGACGCGCTCACAAACAGACTGCATTAAAGCGGCCTCTCACTGCTAATTCGACACGTTTCGATGCCTCTTCCCTACATCAAGAGGCGTCGTAACGGTGGACCCCCCCCCCCCCCCCCCCCCCCCCCC